>PVLC010037620.1:0-15308 GCA_004027655.1 Graphiurus murinus
CTCTGTATGTCTGCTAGGCACTATATGTTTATGCTTCATACATAAAAAGAGTAATTTTTTGCCAGGTGTGGTCACCCACGCTTGTAATCCCAGTACTTGGGAGGCTGAGACAGGAGGATGGTAGGTCCAGGGCCAGCCTCAGCTACTTAGTGAGACCCTCCACAACTTAGTGAGACCCTGTCTCACTAAGGGTTCAAAACGAGGATTAAAAAATAGGGCTGAGTATGTAGCTCAGAGGTAGAATATCCCTGGGTTTTATCCCCAGTACTCCAAAAAAGGAGTTTTTGTTTTGTTTTGTTTACTGTCAAGAACCATTTTTTTTTCCCTAGCACTTGGGAGGCTGAGGTTCCCAGCCAGCCTCAGCAACTTAGTGATGCCCTCAGCAATTTAGTGAGACCCTGTTTCAAAATAAAAAATTAATAGGGCTGGGGGTGTAGCTCAGAGTCAGAATGATCTGGGTTCAATCCCCAATACCACACACACACACACACACACACACACACACACACACACACACACATACACACATACAGAACCAATTTTTGCCTCCTTCTGGATAATTTTGCCCCCAAAGAAATAAACAAATAGATCAACAGAACACAGTAAATCCAGAAAGAGATCTATTGGTGGAAATATATATGGTAAGAGTGGGACTTCAAATCAGTGGAAAATTAATTTGTTGGGAAATAGTTATCCACGCGGATAACAATAGGTTCCTATCTTGATATTGCAGCCCCCAAATGATTCCAGCTGGGTCAAATTTTTAAGTTTAAAAAAATACTACAGCCGGGTGTGGTGGCGCACACTTGTAATCCCAGCATTCGGGAGACTGAGACCAGAGGATCCGGGTTCGCGGCCAGCTTCAGCTACCTAGTGAGGCACTCCGCAACTTAGTGAGACTCGGTTTCAAAATAAAGAATAAGAAAAAATAGGGCTGGGGGTATAGCTCGGAGGTAGAATGCCCCTGAGTTCAACTCCCAGTACTGCAAAAAAATAAATAAATAAATACTACAAAAGAGCATGGAACAATAGCTCTATAATCTTGGGTAGGGCAGAAATAATAAGAAAACTAAAACAATTTTTCAATTTTTGACTAAACAAAGTCTTAAATTTTATCTATGACAAAAAATTATGATAACCAAGTTTGAAAGACAAGTCATAAACTATGGGGATAGGAAGCTAAGATATTGAAAAAGTTAGTCACCCTGGTATCTAGAGTTCTCACAATGAAGAAAAGTATTAGCAACGACATACAAAAATGGGTGATATGTAGAATAAGTGATTCATAGGAGGATTGTAAGAGGCCTTTAAGTAATGAAAGAGCTACAAATTAAAACAAAAGAAAATATGTTTTTCCCTTATTAGACTCTCAAATACTGAAAACAATAAAATCCAGTGTTGGTGAAGGACATTGGGAAATAGTCTTTCATATGCTATTGGTACATTTGTGAACTGGTAAAATCTTTGTAGAGAGGCATTTATGAGGATCCTTATCTGGGCAATTCCACACCTAAGACTTGATGCTACAGAAATATGCTAACTATGCAAAGACAAAGCATATTTCATCAAATCTAAGATGCCATTTTTAAATACCAATATCTTTCGTATTAGTAAGAAAGAAAAAAAAATCCTGCCAAGTAAACTGTCATGATTATCTCATAGAATTATTTTATATTGGTTGAAAGCTTTTTCAGACTCATGTAGACACTAATTTTTTCATGTGTTGTAGAACAAAAATATAACAAAAGTTAATTGAGACATTCCTAAAATGTCCTCATATTGGGCAGGTGGCACTTCTCAATCACTTTCTAAGAGTTACCAGTGTCTGTATTTTCCACAGAGCATCATCATATGTGCCGTTCAGAGGTTTTTGGTGTGTGTGCGTGTGTGTGTGTGTGTGTGTGTGTGTGTGTGTGGTACTGGGGCTTAAACTCAGGGGTGTTCTATATTTATCAAGCTACACTCTTAGTCCTATTTTATTTTTATTTGGAAACATGGTCTCACTAGGTTGATGAAAGTCTCACTACTTGCTGAGGCTGTCCTCGAACCTGCAATCCTTCTGTCTCAGCCTCCCAAGTACTGGGATGACAAGTGTGTGCAACCATACCCAGCTGTCCAGAGTTTTAATGAGGCAGTATTTCTTTAGAATGTGCTCTAATGGGCTGGGGGTATGGGTCAGTAGTAGAGCACTTGCCTTGCATGGGAGAGGCCCTGGGTTTGACCACCACACTAGAAAAAAAAAAAAAAAAGCTCTGTTTTTTTCAGAATGTTCCTGAAAAAGCTGCTGATACCTATTCTGATGCTGATACTTGATCTTATGCTTGGCTATTGTTTCTACAGTTTTATATATACACAATAACTTTTTTTCCTCAGTGTCAAATCATAGTGTAAACTTTTTTGTACACGTTTTAATGGGCAATTAAACCTGAGACAGAAATAGCACCACCAATGCCAGTAACTAAATAGATACAATGACTCCATAAACACCTGGGACCAATTTGATGCATACATGGGTAGGCACCTGTCCACAGAACAACTGTAAGATTTCATAGATATCACAATGTGAAAAAATGAACACCTGAGAATCAATAATATATACATCTATATTAACAATAGCATTATGTGAATAACAAAACTCTAAGGAAGAGAAAAACCAAATATCTTTTCATAATGAAGTTAATAAATTAGCGTACCTTCATGTAATAGAATTCTATGCGTCCCTCAAAAAATAACATGGGCTTATATGAACTGGTATGAAAGTATGTCCATAGATATTCTGAAGCCAAAAATTAAGAAGTAAAACAAAAAAAGCAAGATGAATATTGGCTCATATATAATGAGTCCATTAGAAAAAAACAAACAAACATGTAGCCAGGCATGGTGGCACACACCTATAATCCCAGTACACACACACACACACACACACACACACACACACACACACAAAACCATGTAACATAACAATAGTGGTGAGTCTGATTTCTTTCTCGTAGGAGATGTCTTGCTCAGAGAAGGACATTCTCACTCAAGGTCACACTCTCTCCATTCAAGGGGGTTTATGGTTCGAGCCACATGCAGGCTGAACCCAGGATAAATTCATCAAGGAGAAAGGGATCCAGGCGGCGCTCTTCTAAGTGCCTTCACTCCCTCACTTTGAGCGGCCACTCTGCTTTCTCTTCCCACCCTTTGGGGCAATCTGATCTAGACTCCTGAAGTTGAAAAGTCACACCTGCAAGAATGCCTGAAAGAGGAGGACATTTAACTCTCAGTTCATCAGATTATGTGGGACTTTGTTTCTGTCTCATTTTGTGGGAAAGCAACTCTGAGCAAAATCAAATCATCCCTTCCTTCCTCACTGTTCCTGGAGAGTCCTGAAAACACCACAATGACACTCCATGCCCTATTGATCTTTGTCTATCGCCCCCATTCGACCGAGAGCTCTTTGGTAAGAGGCCATCTTCCTCACCTTGACGCTCCCAGTGTTTAAGGCACTGGCAGGCACAGCATTCCTGACTGCTTAAGAGTAAACACCTGGTAATAAGGGGAAAGCCAAGTAAGCGGCATTGTACTAATCCGATGGAACAGAGATACTCTGCATAAGACATGGTTTCTGCTCTTAATATGCATTCAGTCTAGGAGAAGAGTCATACCCTATTCTCTGAATACAGAGAAAGGATTAAAAAGTCCATGGGAGCTGTAATCCCAGTACTTGGGAGGCTGAGACAGGAGAATCACAGGTTTGAGCCAGCCTTAGCAACCTAGTGAGGACCTCCGCAACTTAGTGAAACCCTGTTTAAAAAGCGCTGGGATGTAGCTCAGAGGTAGAATACCCCTGGGTGCAATCCCAGACACACACACACACACACACACACACACACACACACACACGTTCATGTGTGTCAGGTAGCAGTCTGAGAAAGTCATTGCTTCTGGTGGGGAAAGGAAGGAATAGGTGCCCTTGGAGACTAAGTGGTGATAGGAAGAAGAAGCAAGGGCAAATGCAAGATACTACAAGGCAAGAGAGAACCCAAAACTAGGTGAATGTACAGTTCATCCCAACCTTACCAAAAACAAAACAACAGAGCTAGAACAAGGACAACAGATTATTTAAAGAAATTGCACTTCACTCGGTGACAGAAGAGGGCACTCTTTACCTAGAAATCTCGCTAAAGATTCCAAACCAATTCTGTCAAAAGCAGTCTTCATTTAAAAATTTAAAAAATGTATTAAAAACCATTCAGTTTGTGAAAAACTTTACATAAAACACACACACACACACACACACACACACACACACACACACACACAAACTAGGAGGGGGAAACTAACACAATAAACCTAAATAAATATCTTCAAACAAGCACTTGAGGGTCTGAAGAAAATATCTTGTATCAGAAAATAAAGAACTAAGAACAGAAATGGGTATAGAGAGAAAATAAAACATAAGTGACTGAATTCAGAAAAGAAATTTTAAAAAGAGCCGGGTGTGGTGGTGCACACTTGTAAGCCCAGTACTTGGGTGGCTGAGACAGGAGGATCACAAGTTTGAGGACAGCTTCAGCAAGTAGTGAGACTCTCATCAACCTAGTGAGACCCTGTTTCAAAATAAGAATAAAATACAGCTGGAGGTGTAGCTCAGAGGTAGAAAGCCCCTGGGTTCAATCCCCAGAACCACTAAAAGAAAAAAAAAAAAAAAAAAGAAAGAGAAGGAAGACAAAACCATATTGGAAATAAAGACAATTTTTGGAGGCCTAAGAAGGAACAAATAAGAATGAAATTGAGTTGTGGACATTTTAGAAATATGGAAAAACAACCAAAAAAGAATAAAAATGAGATAAAAAGTAAAATAAAGTGGTTGAAATGAAACATAGGCAAAGATCCAACATATGTATAATGAAAATCTCTGAAGAAACACAAATATTACAGAATTAATACTTAAAACTATAATTCAAGATAACTTTACAAAAATAACAAGATCCAAATATAAATACCAAAAGGGTATACTAGTTACCTAAGAAAGTTGACCCAGTTGACACTGAAAGTTATGCAAGTAAAACTATTAAACTTAAGGGATAAAGGTAAAAATCCTAATGATCTCCACTTAAAGAAATAAATAAGATACAAGGGGGAAAAATCAGGCTACATCTGATTTCTCAAAAGCTACATAAAAAGTAAAGGTAACAAAACTGAACTTTTAAAAGTATTCAAATCAAGTAAGTGTAAACTAAGATTTTTATATCCAGCCAAGCTATCTTTCAAGTCTCAAGGCAACAGAAAATGATTCTCAACATGGAAGAATCAGGGAATACCACATTCCTGAGGAATCTCCTAGATGATCTTCATCCAAGAGATAAATCCAAGGAACTTTGGTAAAAAGAGCGATGGTGAACATTTAATATATTAATAGCAACTCCAGGACTAAAATAAAGATGGGGAAGGGTACAAGAATACTATATAAATGGTGCATGTTATGGTATAGTATAAATAAAGCAACTGGAAAACAGAGAAAAAGGAACAGAGGAAAAGGAAAACAGAATAAACTAACAGAATGTCTTAAATGCAACAAATAAGAATTAAAGTATGCCATTAAAAACTGGTAAACTAGAGATTGAAAAGTTAAATGAGAAAACAATAATCAGGACATTTTTTAAAGGTGTGAAGACAAAAGAGCACAGGAAAAATATTAAAATATAACACAATCTATACAATAGTAGGACAGAGTTGAGTACAAACATATCAGTCCTATCAGTAATTATAAATGAATGATTTAAGATATTTTTAATCTATCTTGTAATGAAAGATTCAACTTTATGCTGTATATAAGAAGGACACCTAAAAGTGATTCAGAAAGCCTAAAGAAAAACATAGTGAGCAACAGTTCAGCAGACAAATAGAAACCACAAGAAAGTAGAGGTTGCAACCCTGACGTAAGATGAAGTAGAATTCAAGTCAAAAGCATTAAATATGACAAAGAAGGGTGCTAAAAGCCAAAATCCACAATGAAGATATAATGCAACCACCTTTATAAAGCAAAAGAAAGTAAAACAAAGGATATAATAACTATGAAAGCAGAAACCAATGATGTAAAACAAAAGTCAGGAATTTTTTTTCTATAGAGATCCAGATAATTAAATATTTTTGGCTTCTCAGACCAGACAGTTTGGTCACATCTACTCAACAGTGTCTTTGTTCCAATAAAACTATATTTATGAAAACAGGCGACAAAGCAGATTTGGCCTGCAGTCCATAGTTTCTAATCCCTGATGTTGACAGAGAGAGAGAGAGACAGAAAACAAAACAAAAAACCAGATTCAATTAACTAACCAAAATCTTGGAAATACAGTCAGCCCTTTGCAGGCATGGGTTACACATCCATGGATTCAACCAACCTCAGACCAAAATTATTTGGAAAAAAAAAATGGGTCTGTACTGAACATGTTCAAGTTTTTTTTTTTTCTTCTTCTTTTCTGTATTCCCTAAATAATATAGTAGAGCAACTATATACACAGAATTTACATTGTTTTAGGTATTAAGTAAGTAATCAAGGAATGGTTTAAAGTATATGGGAGGAGTGCATGGGTTATATGCAAATACAACACCATTTTATATAAAAGACTTGAGCATCTTCAGACTTTGGTATCTGTGAGGGGCCCTGGAACCACTCCCCTGCAGATGCTGAAGGACAACTATATTGATAAAATAGACAAACCACTAGCTAACTTTCCAGAAAAAAAAAAAAAAACAGAGAGAGTAAATGAAAATACAGGGAGTGATAATCACTGTGGAAGAAGGAAAAAATCTACCTTGCAGACCAACATGCAAATGAGCTGAAAATGTTAGACAAAGTAAGTAATGCTTAAGAAAATATAATTTACCAAAATTAACCCTGTTTAAAAAGTTTAAGCCAGGCATGGTGGTGCACACTTGTAATCCCAGTTCTTGGGAGGCTTCGACAGGAAGATCACAGGTTTGAGGACAGCCTTAGCAAGTAGTGAGACTCTCCTCAACCTAGCAAGACCCTGTTTCAAAATAAAAATAAAATAGGGCTGGGGGTGTAGCTCAGAGGTAGAAGGCCCCTGGGTTCAATCCCTAGGACTAAATAATAATAATAATAACAATATTATTATTATTAATAGCTATTATTATTAATAGTTAATAATAGCTATTATTAATAGTTAATTAATAATTAATAGTTAATTATTAATAGTTAATAATAATAGCTATTATTATTAAATTTTTTAAAAAGCTTAAACAGACCAATTTCTGTGGCAGGAGGGGGGATGAGAATATTGTTAAGGAACACCCTTCAGAAGAGCCCTATTGCATGCCAATAAAGAATATTTTTCAAATTCTTTTTATGAAGCAAGGAAAATACTGATGGCTAAATCTACTAGAGACAGTACCCCTCCCCAAAAAAGAGAAAATTATAGGCCAACATCACTTATAAATACTGGTGCAAAAAATATTAAAGAAAATATCCCTGAGCAAAATTCAACAATATATAAGAAAATAATGCTCTTTGACCAAATGGGACATATTTCAGGGTGAATGAGAGCAAAAGTTTGTGCAAGCAAAAAGAGGACATTCTGAAATTATGTCAATATCAAAAGTTACGAGTAAATAAAATTTTAAAAGAATATTTGCAGTTAGCATTTCTTTGCATCGTACCAATGAATACTATTAATTTTCCATTTTATGTTGCTATTACTCTCTACCACAAACTGGGTAATTCATAAGGAAAAGAGGTTTATTCCACTCAGTTTTGTGTGTGTGTGTGTGTGTGTGTGTACGCGCGCACGCGTGTGTGTGTTACTGAGGATTGAATCCAGAGGCATTCTACCTCTGAGCTACACCCCCAGCCCTATTTTTTATTCTTTATTTTTAAACAGGGTCTTACTACATTGCAGAGGGCCTCACGAAGTAGCTGAGGCTAGCCTTGAACCTGCGATCCTCCTGCTCAGTCTCCCAAGTACTGGGATTACAAGCGTACGCCACCACGCCCCACTGGCTCAGGGTTCTGAAGCCTGGCATTGGCGTCTGCTCAGCATCTGATGAGGACTCCCTGCTGGGCCATGACATGGTGAGGACTTCACAAGGTGAGCCAGAGCAAGCTTGCTAACTTGGGTCTCTCTTCCTTCTCTTAGAAAGCCACTAACACAGGTATGGGGCCCCACCCTCATGACCTCTCGAAATCTCCATTGCTTCCCAAAGGCCCCATCTCCAAATACCATTAACATATGACTCTGGGAATTAAGTTTCAATGTGAATTTTGAAAGGAAAAAGCATCCAGACCAGGGCAGATATCTGAGGCTAAGAAGTATGTGGTCTTTTCTCTGTTTCAGCCTAGGGGGTGCCTCATGTTGAGACAGATGATGAGAATATGGGGTCCTAAGAATAAGATGAACCTGCTCCCTTCAGAGCTACTTCAGATCCTTCAGTGGAGGGCTCCAATTCTAAATAAGCTATTCATCTTTATAAGTAAGATAGCATGTATGGTCCTACCTAGCTGGATCTACAATGTCATTATCTTATCTAAAAAAAAAAAAAAGTACCCTTCCCATACTTAGCATACTACCAATGACTGGATTCTACGAAAAATACATGCCAGTTTCTATGCAACTATGATTTATTTTCATGCTAATAGGTCATAAGAGAAACAGGTAGATTTCTACCAGAGAATATTATTATAATATTAATCATTTTGTGAAAAATATATAAAACAATGTTAAATTATTGATAGCCTTTATTATATTCTGTTTGAACTTTGATAATGTGCATAGAAATCAGGAATAGGGGAATTTTTTTGTTTTGTTTTTCTGTTTCTGGGGATTGAACCCAGGGGTGTTCTACCTCTGAGCTACACCGCCAGCCCTATTTTTTTATGCTTTATTTTGAAACAGGGTCTCATTAGTTGTGGAGGGCCTCACTGAGTAGCTGACGCTGGTGGCAAACCTACAATCCTCAGACTCCCAAGTAGCAGGATTACAAGTGTGTGCCACCACATCCACTTCATAGAGGAAGATTTTAAGGTCAACATAGATCGTAAATCATGCATGCTGTTAGAAAATCTGTATCAAAAAGCCACCTTAAGAGCTATGGCTGTGCTAGCTTCAGCAGCACATATACTAAACTTGGGACAATACAGAGAAGATTAGCATGGTCCCTGTGCAAGGATGACATGCAAATTTATGAAAATGTTGCTTTTTTCTTTTTAGAGTTAGAAGGAACAAGGTCTGGTGTTCTGTAGCACAGCAGGGTGAATATAATT
This sequence comes from Graphiurus murinus, assembly GCA_004027655.1. Classification (NCBI taxonomy): domain Eukaryota; kingdom Metazoa; phylum Chordata; class Mammalia; order Rodentia; family Gliridae; genus Graphiurus; species Graphiurus murinus. The sequence continues at coordinate 9,269 of PVLC010037620.1, forward strand.
AACAATAATGCATTTAATATCTCAAAATAGCTAGAAAAGAGGATTTTTAATGTACCCACCATAAAGAAATAATGAAAGTTCAAGGTGATAGATATGCTAATTGCCCCAGGTGGATCCATCATTATCCAATATATACATGAATCAAAACATCACATTGGAGCTGGCATGGTGACGCATGCTTGTAATCTCAGTACTTGGGAGGCTGAGACAGGAGGATCACAGGTTCGCAGCCTGCCTCAGCAACTTAGTGAGACTGTCAGCAACTTAGTGAGAACCTTCTTCCAAATAAAAAATAAAATATTTCTGGGGGTGTAGCCCAGAGGTAGAAGGCCCTTGGGTTGCACCCCTAGTAACACACACACACACACACACACACACACACACACACACAATCACATTGTAGCTCATAGATATGTATGTGCCAATAAAAAAGTAAAATAAAATGAAATGAAAAAGTTATGAGCTTCTAGGGCTTTATTGCCTAGAAAGAGTGTTCTGTTCCCTCTTCTTTAATTTTTTTAAATTTACAAACACTACTTTACAAATGTCTAAATGCATGCAATCCTCTGCTAAAGACAGTGAAAAAACAAAACAAGCGTGTTTTTATACATAAATGATAAAATTTTTAAATACCTAATTAGATGTAGCCTAAATAGCAGGGCATGGTTGCACACGTTTGTAATCCCAGTACTTGGGAGGCTGAGATAGGAGGATCACAGGTTCAAGACCAGCCTGGGCAACTTAGCAAGACCCTGTTTAAAAATAAAATTAAACTAAAAAAATAATAATAAACCAGCACTGGTGTGTGTGGGGCGGGGGGCGGTGTATCTCAGAGGTGGAATGCCCCTGGGTTCAATTCTCATTACAACAACAAAACAAAAGAAAAATAAGAAAGAGGAGAAGGAGAAGAAGAAGGAGCAGGAGGAGAAAGAGGAGGGGGAGGAGGGGGGAAGAGGAGGAGGAGGAGAAGAGGAAGAAAATTGGCTTTGTAATTGAAACATTGTCAAAAAGAATGGTTATTATTCTGAAAGCAAAGTTGCTATTTTTATAACTGTTCTGTAAATACTAGTACCATTTGAGTTCTCATTAAGGTACATTTTGCAAGCAGTTCATCTTAAGAGAGAACAAGAAGATATAACATTGTTCAGAGCTGAGAGTTTTACTGTTATTTTATTAAAACTTTTCTTTAGACAAATTTGGTATCTTGTTACAACTCCCATGAAAATTTTCAAGCTAAGCTGGGTCTGGTGGTACATGCTTGTAATTCTAGTACTTGGGAAGCTGAGACAGGGGGATTGCAGGTTCACAGCCAGCCTCAGCAACTTTGCAAGTTCCTCCGTAACTTAGCAAGACCCTGTTTCCAAATAAAAAAAATAAAATAGGGCTGGGAGTGTAGCTCAGAGGTAGAATGCCCCCTAGGTTCAGTTCCCAGCACCACACACATAATTTTTTTTTTTCAGGCTGAAGTTGTGGCTACATTATATGGAGATGAATTTGGGGGGTTCAGTTGCCCATTTGTTGGCATAACATAGTCAAAGAATTCCCTTCTCTCAGCTCCCTGGGTACAACCTTCCAATAGAGGCCAGCAGCCTTCTACTCAGACACAAGTCCTTGCTATTCAACTAGTAACGTGGAACAATTGCTCCCTGGGGACTTAGGAGAAAGAACAGCCGCAAGCTCAATGACATCACACATTCATCAAATCTGTTAGAGAAGCCATATTTACTAAACACTGCTTAGAATAGTCTGAATAACCTGTCTCCAGCCCTAGATCAGGCGAGCAGGCATTTCTAATGCATCTTTCCTCTACACCCCATTCTACAGTACAGTGGGCTACATGGACAGCAATATAAAAATCAGCCTGTAGAACTCCCACAAAACGCTGCTTGTACGTTGTCCTATTTATGAGATGCCACCCCCCATCAGAAATTCCTATCTTATCTTCTTATTGGGAAAAATATAAAAGAAAGACATTGTGCTTCTCCTGAAGAACACTGCAGTGTTATAACTGTACAGACAATGTCTTAGTTTCTGACAAGATAAGTTGAAAGCTTAAGCCCAAATTTGGGAGCCACCAATGAACAAGTAAATGGATTATAGGGATATGAGTTATTCTTAACATTATTCATTATTCTTTTTTTTAAATGACCTTGCCTTTATTTTCTTTCTTTTTTGGCTTAGACTTCAAGCCTGTTGTACTTTATATACTTATACAAATCACTTAGTTTTCCTAGAAACATTTTTTTTTTTTTTGTGGTACTGAGGATTGAACCCAGGGACATTCTACCTCTGAGCTACACCCCAGCCCTATTTTTTATTCTTCATTTTGAAACAGGGTCTCACCAAGTTGTAGAGGGCCTCACTAAGTAGCTGAGGCTGGGCTTGAACCTGGGATCCTCCTGTCTCAGCCTCCCAAGTACTGGAATTACAAGCATGCACCACCACACCCGGCTTAAAAATACTCTTTCGGAAATAGAAACAGCAACAAAAAGCCTTCCATCAAAGAAAAGCCCAGGTCCAGGTAGATTCCCAGCTGAATTCTACAAAACCTTTACAGAAGAACTAAACCCAATACTTCACAAGTTATTTTGTGAAATTGAAAGAGATGGAATTCTTCCAAATTTCTTCTATGAGGCCAGTATCACCTTAATACCAAAACCAAATAAAGATCCCTCAAGAAAAGAAAATTACAGATCAATATCATTGATGAACATAGACACAAAATTTCTAAACAAAATACTAGCCATATGCATTCAGAACCACATTAAAAATTGTACACCATGACCAAGTTGGTTTCATCCCAGGAATACAAGGCTGATTCAACATATACAAATCAATACATGTTATTCACCACATAAATAGAACTAAGGACAAAAATCGCATGATTATCTCAAGAGATGTTAAAAAGCATCTGACAAAATCCAACACCCATTCATGTTAAAAACACTGTAGAAAATCGGAATAGAAGAAAGGTGCCTCAACATCACTAAGGCAATATATAATAACTCAAAGCCAACATCATATTGAATGGGGAAAAACTACGGGAATTCCCTTTAAAATTAGGAACAAGACAAGGATACCCGTTATCACCACTCCTTTTCAATTTAGTCCTCAAGACTCTTGCCAGAGCAATAAGACAAGAGAAGGACATCAAAGAAATTCAAATAGAAAAAGAAGAATGAAAATTACCTCTATTTGCAGATGACATGATCCTATATTTAGAAGACCCCCCCAAAAAAACTCAACCAAAAGGCTACTAGAACTGATTAACAAATTCAGCAAAGTAGCAGGATACAAAATCAACCTAAAAAAAAAAAAAAGCAGTAGCTTTTCTATATGCCAACAATGAATTTACTGAGAAAGAAATCCAGAAAACAATTAAATTCACAATAACCTCAAAACCAGTATAATACCTAGAAATAAACCTATCCAAGGAGGTAAAAGACCTATACAAGCCGGGCGTGGTGGCGCACGCTTGTAATCCCAGCATTCGGGAGGCTGAGACCGGAGGATCCGGGTTCAAGGCCAGCCTCAGCTACCTAGTGAGGCACTCCCCAACTTAGTGAGACCCGGTTTCAAAATAAAGAATTAAAAATAGGGCTGGGGGTATAGCTCGGAGGTAGAATGCCCCTGAGTTCAATCTCCAGTACCTCAAAAAACCAAAACAAAACAAAACAAAAAAAGACCTATACAATGAAAATTATAAAACACTAAAGAAAGAAATTGAAGATCTTAGAAGATGGAAAGATCTCCCTTGTTCTTAGATAGGCAGAATAAATATTATCAAAATGGCCATTCTACCAAAAGTGATCAATAGAGTCAATACAATCCCTATCAAAATATCAATGTCATTCTTCACAGACCTAAAAAAAAAAAAATCAGTCATAAATTTTGTATGGAGAAACAAAAGACCCAGAATAGCCAAAGCAATTCTCAGCAATAAGAACCATGCAGGAGGCATCATAATTCCTGTCTTCAAATTATACTACAGAGCTATAGTAATAAAACCAGCATAGTTTGGCACAAAACAGACACATAGACCAATGGAACAGAATAGAAGATATAGAAACAAATCCATACACTTAGAGACAATTGATTTTCAATAAAGGTGCCAGACACATATGTTGGAGAAAAGACAGCCTTTTCAACAAATGGTGTTGGGAAAACTGGTTATCCAGTTATAGAAAAATGGAACTAAATCCTTACCTCTCACCTTGCACAGAAGTTAACTTGAGATGGATCAAAGATCTGGAAGTTACACCAGAGACCCTGAAACTACTAGAAGAAGGCATAGGTGCAACACTCCAACATACAGATAGACTTCCTCAACAAGATCTCCAAAGTTCAGGAAAATAAAGCAAGAATTAATAAATGGGATGGCATTAAGTTAAAGTTTCTGCTCATCAAAGGAAACCATCAAGAGTCTAAAGAGAAAGCCCACAGAATGAGAGAAGATCTTTGCCAGTTAAACCTCTGATAGAGGACTAATATCTATAATATACAAAGAACTTAAAAGACTTTACACTAAAAAAAATAAATAACCCAATAAAGAAATGGGCAACTGAACTGAATAGACACTTCACAAAAGAAGAAATATAAATGGCCAATAAATACATGAGAAATATTCAACACCATTAGCCATGAAGGAGATGCAAATCAAAACTACACTGAAATTTTATATAACCCCAATCAGAATGGCAATCATCAAGAAGTCAAAAAATAATAAATGTTGGTGAGGATGTGGGGAAATAGGAACTCTTCTACACTGCTGGTGGAATTGCAAATTAGTTCAGCTGCTATGGAGATCTGTGTGGAGATTCCTCAGAAAACTGGGAATGGACCCACCATATGATCCAGCTATACCATTTTGGGGTATCTTTCCAAAGGGGTTGAAACCAGAGAACTACAGTAATATATATAATATTATAATAATATTATATATATTATAATATATATATTATATATATATTATAATATATATATTATAATATAATAATATTATATATATTATATATACACGTATATTATATATATTATATATACATATATTATATATGCATATATATACATATATATAATATATATATACATATATATTATACATATATAATATATATATATTACTCATGTTCATAGCAGCACAATTCATGATAGCCAAATTATGGAACCAACCTAGACATTCATCAACAGATGAATGAATTACAAAATTATGAGATATATACACAATGGAATTATACTCAGCAATAAAGAAGAACAAAATTATGTCATTTGCAAGAAAATGGAAAGACCTGGAGAACATTATGTTAAGTGAGATGAGCCAGTCACGGAAAGTGAAGGGTCATATATTTTCTCTAATGTGTGGAAGTTAGAGAACAATGAGGATAACAGAGGAACTCCAGTTAATGGAGGAGAAATCTCAATGGAGCCAGGGAGGTGGTCCAAGGGAAAGGGAGGGGAAGAGTGAGGTTCTTTGAAGGAATTACTACCATCAGCTATGTGTACATATGTGAAAATACTTATGCCAATCTCAGTACTCTGAATGGGGAAGGAGAGAGATGGGAAGGCAGCAGGGGTGGGGGGACCAAGAACTGTGTGCATGTATATCACTGTCAACATGATTTCCATTATGATGTGAGACACTAATGCATCAATAAAAGCATACAAAAACTTTTGTTTTAAAAATTATATATTTAATATTAATCTAATAAATCACAAAGTAAAAGAATAATAAATTTGGGAGCCGGTTGTGGTGGTTCATGCTTGTAATCCCAGCATTTGGGAGGCTGAGACCGGAGGATCCGGGTTTGTGGCCAGCCTCAGCTACCTAGTGAGGCCCTCCGAAACTTAGTGAGACCCTGTTTCAAAATAAAGAATAAAAAATAGGGCTGGGGGTATAGCTCGGAGGTAGAATGCCCCTGAGTTCAATCCCCAGTACCGCAAAAAAAAAAAAAAAAAAAAAAAAAAAAAAAAAAAAAAAAAAAAAAAAAAAAAAAAAAAAAAAAAAAAAAAAAAAAAAAAAAAAAAAAAAAAAAAAAAAAAA
>PVLC010037621.1:0-15174 GCA_004027655.1 Graphiurus murinus
AACAAGTTAATGTTTGGTTATTATCTTCTACCAATGAGATGGACAAAATCTTCTTTACCCAAAATATTAGCAAGTTGTTTTCATTTTGGTACACACTCTGAAGTCTCTTATGAGCTTATGCAGTAAGTCAGTTTTCCTGAATCATCCGGATTCAGATGTACTTGCAAATTTCTGGATCTGCAAATCTAAGAGATTTTATTAAGACTGCTACTTATTAAAATTCCTACTTCTAATATAATATCAGGCTACTAGATTTCTTGAAGGCAAATCAGGCTATTTTTCTGGATATCCCCCAATATCTCAGTCTCTGCATTTTACTTTTACCAGAGTCATATGAATTGCATGGAGATTTTTGTGATTCACAGCAGTCCATATGGCATGCCTCTTTATTTTGTGGCCATGAGAATTTGGGGCTAGATACTGTTTAGGTTTAGCAGCAAAAGAGCACTTGATGGCAATTTTTTGCTATGTAAAATAATAATGCTTTGTAGGACTGTGTAATGTTAACATGGTTTAGTCATGGTCTTTAAACTCTATTTTTGATTATCATGTACTATAATCACCATGACTCAACATCTCTCTTGATATTAGCAAAATTAAATGTGCTTTCTTTGTTATGATCTCATAGATTGGGGATGATTCAGAAATCACTTCTCTTAAACAGTGAACTTTTCGAAGGTTAAGGGAGATTCATACCACAAGTCATAGCTCTGCAGGGACCAGTGGACTAGAGTGACATATTTGGTGGTGGCACTAAGTGTAGAAGCAGAGTAAACAAGCAAAGTACTCTTGTCAGAAAACAATTATTTATTCTAATTACCAAGTAATTTATGCAAATATCCAAATATATACAAGTGTGATTATTATCTATCACATACTAAAAATTGCTTTGTTTTTACAGAATTATTTTTCCCCAAAGTATTTCTAGCAAGTGCTTGCAGCCCCAACTTACTACTTGCCAAGCAGAATATCATTTCAAGGAGGTTTAAAGTCCTAGACAATCAGGATAAAAAATAATAGGTATTTGAATGCTGCATTGCAAAAAAAAAAAAAAGGCAGGTGGGTTTCATTTAATACCAATTTTCTGGTCAGTTTGGAAACTCTTAACTGCATAATTCTGATCAAGCACTAAGTAACAACATTTGAAGTGAAACAGGAGTTGCATTCTGATTTATCTTTGAAAATATTTTCCCTTTCGCTCTATCTCTTTTTTTAATCACTTGTGAGACTTAAGTCAGTGGCTTCTTCTCGCAAGTTCCTCTGAGACTCTGTTTCCTTATCAGTATAATTGAAATGATCTCATCTACTTGATTTATCTTAAATCCTATTGAATAGTGGACATTATGGGTGTTCTAAAACTATGGAATTTGAAATTCTTACCAATTTATGCTCTTTATATAAAAACATAGAACTAGGAACCCAAACTGATGAAAAAAGGCCTTGTTGAATTGAGAGTTGAATTAATTTTTGTTTTCATTTCTTTCCTTGTTTGGCCCTGAGTAGAGGTAAAAATACCATAGTGATAAAGTGAAAGAAAAAGCACAGGGGGAGGGAAAAGTGACCACTGTAATCTAAAGAAAATGGATTTCGACTACGAGTTACAACTGCCCCTGGTTCCAATTCCCCTGCGTGACTGCTTGGCCTCATTTTTCTCCACTTTGAAATACACAGTTCTTACTTCTTTGATGAAGTTACTATGTGAGAAACTTAGGTTATTTACTTAAACTCTAGAGTATTAGCAGGGAATGGAAGGCCAAGGGAAATCTCATTTTTCAAGGAGAGATGAAAATATGATAGAGACGATAGAAGACATTAGCTATCAGTAGCACCATTCATTTACAAAAGTCTTCAGCATTCACATGCAGCAGCATCTTCACAACCATCTGCAAGGTGAGTAGAATTACCTTTCCTTAAGGAAAGGGAAACTGAAGTTTGGGAAATTTAAGATACTCATCCAAGGACATGTGGAGCTAATAAATGGTGGCTTTGGGCAGAATAATTAATATTCCTGTGCTCTTAAATGGATGGCAGTCAGAATCTTTAAGCTGTGCTATTTTTAAAGATAAAATAAATCCAGGGATAAAAGACAGATAATTCATTACTCATCATTTCCAAAGTTAAAAAAAAGGGGGTGTGCGTTTTGTTGTTGTTGTTGTTTGTGTGTGTGTGTGTGTGTGTGTGTGTGTGTGTGTGTGTGTGTGTGAATTTAAACAGATAATCAAGAGCAGGGACATTTTCATTTTAGGAGCAAGCAGATTATTACCTACACTGGATAGTTTTACCAATACCTGTGCTTCACAACAGGAGGGTCGACCACAAATGTTTCCAGTTGAGGTTGGTAATCAAGATTGTGGCCAGAGACAGACTTCCTCCATCTTATGTCTACCACTTACAATTGTGTGACACACAAGTTATTTATTCCCTCTGTGTCTCAGTTTCTCTTTCTTACAGTTAGAAAAACAATGGTGACTAACTCACTGTCCTTGCAGGTATTAAAGTAATACAGTACATGTAAGGTTCACAAAACAGTAAATAACATATTAAGTGCTCAAAAATCAAGCCTACGTAGCCATAAATAACAGATTTAAGGACCATAAGAATGCCCAATAGCCCAATACAGGTAGGACAGATGGCTCCAGGAGGTGTTAAGGCTATAGGCAGTCAAACTATACAGGAGTTATTTCTTGCTGAATTGATTTGAAAGGGAAAGAGATCAAAGGGTTTGCTATTTGATTTTGTTTTATTTCTTAAACTGCTACCAAATTATTCTTTTCTTAGCCGCCAAAAATTCTTTGAAACACTCTATCTTTATCCATTACTGATAAAATTATTTTTCATCCCTTCTTTTGGCTTTTTGAGTCTTCCTCACTATATCAGAAAATGGCTAGAATCAGACTAAAACAGAAAGAAAAGTCTCATAAAATTCTTTAAAAGACCTCTCTTAACTCAGAATTTAATTGACAGTCACAGGGTATAGTTTATTCTTATCATCATTGCTGTTACTATTTAATAGCAGTGCAATTATTTTATACCACACAATACTAATCACATACAAAAAATCATGTGAAAATGTGGAAGTCCAACACAGTAATGAGGTAGTAAAAGAAATAATAAAAGTAGGAGAAATTAAAAATTTTATAGAAATAAAAGAGAAATAAGGCATATCAACTCCACTTCATCAAAATAAAAAAAAAAAAAAAAGAAACTAGACATACAGGAAGACACAAATGAGAGTGGAGGGAATTCCTAATCTAAGGACCACACTCCAAAGAAAGAATAGAAATTGAGAAAGAATGTGACAATACCTACAGAATCACTACAGAAAGAAATACAGAAAAGATGAATCACAGCATTTTAGATAAATGTCCTTCCCCTCCTCCCCAAAATGAAAAAAAAAAAAAAACTTAAAGCTGTGAAAACTATAACAACACAATTAAAATGAATGAAAAATTCTCAACTATTTGGAAATGTTAGGACACACTGAATCAGAAATAAGTTGACAATATCAACTGCTGGCAAGAATGGGAAACAATGATAACTTTCATTCACTGCTGGGGCAATTCAAAACAGTGTAACCACTCTGGAAGACAGCTTGATAGTTCTTTCTAAAGCTAAATAGAGATTTTTCATGTGACCCCTAAAAATTGTCCTCCTGAGTATTTACCTAAATGAATTGAGAACTCAAATCCTCACATAAACTTGAGTAATATTATTTACAGGAATTTTATTGATAATTGTTAAAAATTAGAAGGAAAAAAGATGCCCCTCAATCTCATTTATAGGTTTTTACTCAACTGATTTGAAACCTTATGTTCTCACAAAAACCTACAACGTTATTCATAATTGACAAAACATAATTCAACCAAAACAAAATGTTTATAAAATGCAGTATAATTCATTGGAAAAAAGGAATGAGCTATCAAGTTACAGAATTCATTAATGAACCTTAAGTTCACATTCTTTAGTGAAAGAATTTAATCTGGAAAGACTACAAATTTTATAATTCCTGTCTAATTTTTGACATGAAAGCATTAAAAAGATCAGATTTCTTCCAGAGGTCCACAGAAAGGAAGGAAGGAATATATAACAAATCAAATTCAGTGTATGTTTAAGGTCAGAGAAGTTATTCTATAAGAGACTGTAATCTTATATGACATTATGCATTTGTCAATGGAATTTTACAGCATGAAGATTAAATTCCAATGTATGCAACTTAGATCAAAATGATTTAGGATGATCAGCATTCACAGGATGAAAAACAGCGTGTGGTGAAAGAATCTAAGTATATCACAACTATGTGAAGCAAACTTACTGTACAGGCATATGGAAAAAATACAAACCTAAGTCACTTTGGAAATAAGTAGAGCCTAAAATACTAAGGTCTGAAGAACTTGCTCATAAGTATTTTTTTTCTAGTTAGTGAAGTTGTTTTTTTTCATGGAAATATAGTTTACCAATATTGATACTGCTATGCATGTATGATATAATTAAACAATTAAGAAGCAATTGTACTATATAACTAATAGTATACAATAACTATCAATGAGCTCATACTGTTATGACACAAAAATGTTGAACATCATTATTATTTTCATCATTATTATCTTCATCAACATTAATTATCAATATTAATGTAATTAAATGCTATGCAATATGAAATAAAAATATTCTGTTTACTTATGTTGACAACTAAAGCTCCTAGCAGAGGACAAATCTATAAGGCAGACCTGCTAGCTCTTATGTCTTGTAAAGAAATGATATTTCAAAAGATGCAGCCATCCCCTTCCCTTGCTCCAAGATTGTTTTTTAAAAAAGCACTAGAAGGAGGTAAAGGGTTATCAATTATGAATAAAACAATATTCATGAAGAAATTATATCTCTTCTCTTCATATTCCATTTGAAGTATGGAGTTATCATGCAATTACTTCTGCTTCTCAAAGCTATTAAGCAGTGAATTCATTTATCAAGTGTGGAATACTTGGATGGAAGGTTGCAGTGGGTGAATTGTGCCCCCTTAGAGAATATGTTAAAGTCCTAACCCCCAGTACTTTAGAATGTGACCCTATTTAGAAATAGGAACAATTACAAATGTAATTACCATAGTTAAGTTAGATGAGGTCAGCTGAAGTGGGCTGGGCTCTGAAGCCAAAGTGTCCCTCTAAGAAGACAATGGGGAGACACAAGAGGAGAAACTGCTAGCAAAGAAATGCAAAGGATCAACCATCAGAAACTAAGAATCATCAGGGAAGGGGGATCTTCTGAGTCTCAGAGAGTGCTGCGCTTTTCCAAGACCTTGATCTTTGGCTTCTAGCCTTAATAATTGTGAAAGAATACATTTCTGTTCCATTCATGGTACTTTGTTAGGATAGCCTTGGGAAACTAATACAAGGAGGAAGTGTGATTTCCATCCCAGGAGGCTAACAGTGTGGCCAACTTGCCCAGTGACTCCAGAGCAAGATAAATAGCCATGAAGAGGAATAGTACAGGAAAATGAAAAGGCACAAAACATTGATTCTAGAGCCCAAGTTAACAGGAGTGAAGACATGGGATAGGTGAAACTTAGACTCTAGGCTTTTCAGGATCATGGAATATGGAGCAAGGGGACATGTACAGCAGAGAAAGATGGCATCACACCATCATCAGGAGGTGGCAACTAAATGTCGCAAGGGATCCAGGGGGGATGCCTACATTTGAGCGTCCATCATACAAGGCTTTGAAAAACCACTGCCAGTCCTCATTAAGCTCATACTCAAACAAGGCAGAAAAGCAGTCCCAAGCATCCCAGAAAAAATAACTTATGTATTTTCCTTGCCCTTCCTCTCACTCAATGCTCGAATGGTTACCATAGTGAAAGAGGGCTATGTGAAGGAAAACAGATGCCCATTCCTCATCCCTCCAGCTTAGTCATGTTATAGGAGTGCAATAGAAAAAGGGAATCTGCTGAAGGTTAGGGAGGGAAAAAGATAATTTTCTCTCAGAGAGGAGTTTGAGGCTTGAAAATGACAAATTTTGAACTTTAAGAACTAAACATAAGAAAAAAATATTAACAATTAAAATTAAATACTATACATTGAATACACAAAAAGAACTAAAAAGAAAGGAAAATCTTGTGAAAACAGAGTTATCATGAAAGGCACCTGCTCCCCAGTGGGAAAGAGAGAACTCATTGAGTATGGGTATTCTCATCTGAAAGAAATGAAACTTTTGTTTTATGAGCTACAATGACAAGCTAAACTGTGATTACAATAATAATAAGAAAAACATTACAGTATTAATAAATACTATATTTTCCATAGCATTGGCAAAATGTTTCTTATCTGTGAGTAAGAGAAGGTTTCCTTTTCTGCTTATCTAAAGGCAACTTTTCTTTTGATCATAATACAGAACAGAGTTATTGGTAAGCAGAAGATTGAAAGTTTGACTCAGTGAATTTGGCAAGGCTTATGGATTTCTAAGTGATGAACATTTTGGAAAGTGACTGGTGGAGGTGGGGAGGTCTCTATGGAGCCTTGTGCCTTGAAATTTAATGGATTTCTTTGGGGAGTAATTCATTAGGAAATGAGAAAGCAAATGCTCTGTCAAGAGGAAGCTTTCGAAACTATTACTCTATTTTAATCAGTAGACTTGCTTTTCCATTAAGAAACAAGAGAAAATGTTTTCTCCAGCCAGACAACTCTTTTAACAGGAGACTTTGTTGGTTTTTAATAATGGAAAGTATTTAGAGGCTTAGCTATTGGACCATCTCTAGAAGTTTACAGAATTTCTGAGCCAGGAAAACATGAAGTATTTTAATTGTATTATTATAGAGAAAAAAGTTACTAACCTCCAATGAGTTGTACTGTCTTATATTTTAGAGTTAGGTATGTGACCTTGAGAAAATATCTCCATCTCTTTTATTTTCTCCTCTATAAATGAAAATCACATTTATCACATGCTATATTCAAAATCACCTGCATCTACAAAGAGTTTTAATATTGTAGATATTTTTTGCATGTACTAAACCTTTAAGGATCCTGATATCATCGTGTTTAAAAGACTTAGATGTACAATAAATAGTTGTCTGACAAATCTTTTCTTCCCTTTGAGACATATGTAATAGTGCACTATCTTTGCAACAAATACATATAATCAGACAGTGTATTTTTTAGTTTAAAATGTCATACATAAAATACCTAGCCAAAAGTGCTAATAAAGAGCAGAGTCAGAATTCAAATCCCAGACACAAACCCAGTTCTTTTTTTTTTTTTGCAGTACTGGGGATGGAACTCAGGGAGGCATTCTACCTCCGAGCTATACACCCAGCCCTATTTTTTATTCTTTATTTTGAAACAGGGTCTCACTAAGTTGTGGAGAACCTTACTAGGTAGCTGAGGCGGGCTGCAAACCCAGATCCTCCAGTCTCAGCCTCCCAAATGCTGGGGTTGCAAGCGTGCACCTGGCTACAAGCCCAGTTCTTAATCTATACCTTGTTTTGCTTCTAATTTCATGAAGAATTGTCAAGATCATTTATGAATGGAAGAATAAAAGTATAAATTTGAAAGTCTATCAAGATAGATACTGGACTTTGCAATAATAAACAAAGGGTTTTAGTAGTGATTTAAAGAAGAAAAGTAAGAACTCCATTGGAGTAGCTATTTCCTATTTCATTTATTGCTCTAGTTCAAGCTTTATAATACATAATGCTGCTTTATTATATAAATTTGTTTAAATGATGGTGCATAACCAAATGCTTATCAATAATAAGAATGCATTTGACAGGCAAATGCTTACTTCAAGACGAAGTTATTTTGTGTGTTTGTGTGTGGGTGATACTCAGGATTAAACCCACAGGCATTATACCTCTGAGCTACACCCCAAGCCCTTTTTATTTTTTGTTTTGAAACAGGCTCTAAGTTGCTGAGGGTGGCCTCAAACTTGAGATCCTCCTGTTTCAGCCTCCCGAGTACTGGATTACAGGTGTGTATCTCTATGTCCAACTAAGACTAAGCTCTTTAATAATTGCAATTGGTATTCTTACAGATTTAGCATACACACAAAATAGCCACACTGTATGGAAATGTCTTTTTAGATATAGCTGATTTCTAATTGTGCAGCATAATAAAAATAAGTATTTTTGTGTGTGTGTAGCACTGGCGATTGAACCCAGGGACATTTTACCTCCAAGCTACACCCCAGCCCTATTTGTTATTCTTTACTTTGAAACAGGGTCTCACTAAGTTGAGGAGGGGCTCACTAAGTAGCTGAGGCTGGCCGAGAACCTGTGATCCTTCTGTCTCATCCTCCCAAGTACTGGGATTACAAGCGTGTGCCATCACACCTGGCTCACAAGATGTGAATAATAGAAGAAACAAGTTATTTTAGAAGATTTTATAGCTTCACATGCAAAAGTAGCAGATAAGTCGAGAAAGACATTATTCAGTTATTGCTTATCTAATCATATATTTAAATTTTAGATACATTATAATTACACAGGAAACTAAAATACCATGTCTCTGCCATGTCTAAAACCCATCTGAGCACTGTATATTATAGAGCCTGAGCTAGAGCAATGAATGAAATATGAAAGAAATAGCTACTGCAGTGGATTTCTTTCTTTTCTTCTTCAAATCACTACTAAAACCCTTTGTTTATTATTGAATTCAGCCTTCAGCCTTACATAAGCTGCAAGGCCCCACATGAATAGGTCCAGCTCACTTCTCTGGACTCTCTGGGTCCATGCATTCTTGCTTCCCTCCTTACTCCAGTTATATTAACCCTTCAGTTCCTCATATATGCCATCCTCTTCTCATCTTGCAGCTTTTATGTGTGCCAGCCTGTTCAATTAATCAGCTCCTTCTTGGGACTTCTTATAGATTTCAGCATAGAGGCCACTTCCTTGGGGAATCATCTTCTAACATATCAGATTGAATCTTGTCATATTGGTATAAATTCTCAGTGTACACCAGGCCTAAAAAGAAGTCATCACATTAATTATACACTCCTATTCCCCTATCTTGTCTCACTAGAACATTAATATCTATAATATACAAATATGCCACATTTTACTATCTTTTTTGGTCAACTTACTTGCAGAAAGAAGTTTTCTCTATTTTCCAACACTGAACCATTTTTTTTAAATTTTTTATTGTAATAACTCGTGCAATATAGCATACATCTTTGTTAAGTACAAATTGTTAACAACATATTTGCACACAATTCTCATTTGACCCCTTCCCCGATTCCCTCCCCATTCCCTCCCCCTCCCTCCCCCTAAGGTTCACTTCAGTGAGTGACCTTTATGCTGCCCAAGTTTCTCCTATTCTTCCATGTCCATATACTCTCTACCATTTTTTATTTTCTACTACATATCAGGGGTCTGGTGAAACTCTGCACATAGCATCTCTAACTCTTAGACAAATTAACCATTGAGTTAATTACTACTTTTCACATTTGACAGATAAGCAAACTAGACCCTAGAAGTCCAATCACTTGGACAGAGCAGTAGAGACAGAAGCAGGTGCTGAGGCACAATCTGGAACACAGGGCTGCATGGCCTCAAGACATTGTATTCTCTCTCCAATCTCCACAGGCTGTTAGGGTTCTATCCATCATCAAAACATGTTGAGCAGTACCAGAGAGACTGAGACTGAAGGATTTCGGTTCGCGGCCAGCCTCAGCTACTTAGTGAGACCCTCTGCAACTTAGTGAGACCCTGTTTCAAAATAAAGAATAAAAAATAGGACTGGAGTTGGAGCTCAGAGCTAGAATGCCCCAGAGTTCAATCCCTAGTACCACAAAACAAACAAATAAATAAATAAACAAACAAAGACATGTTCAGAACATGTCTGTTATATAAACTACTTTGGGTACCATCACTGTTTCTTGTCTGTTTAATTTGTGTGGCAAGGGGAAAGGAGGTTCCCAACATTGTAAGCTCCAGCAAAGTGGGGAACATGTGATACACTTTGTTTTGTCTTTTCCTTGTGTACCAGAAGGGTGCTGTGGCAGAAGTAGGTACTTGATGCACATATTACTGAAAAATCACAAACTGTAATAGCGAGAAAACCTGGATAATTTAGTGTAACCCCTTATTTCATAAATAAACAAACTTTTTTTATAGGTAGGTTATACACCTAGCCCAAGGATACCAGATAAATAAGTGGCAGAGAACTTAACAGTGAATTCTAAAGTTTCTACTGGGCCATGTTGTGCCTTGACTCTCTGATTAGTAGATGAATGATAAGGTTAATAAACTTATTTTTAAAAATAAATGATGTCAGTTCTAAAATCTTCTCACTTTTTTAGATGCCTAATGTCAAATAGATGTTGAGTTCTTGATTAATGTCAAAGAGGGTTCAACCACGAGGGAAAAAGGAAAAATGTGTGCCACATGCCCTAACTACTTTCCTCAAATAGCATGGCCTTATAAACCTGGGCAAAGAACCTGTGAGATACTACCAGCTTGAGTCAAGCTTACTAGGCAACATGGGAGGCTAGAGTTAATCAGCAATAGCACAAAGATACCTTCTGAAGTCATCTACATTTACTTCTGTGATCAAAACAAGTAAATAGACTTTATTGTTTTTATTTCAAGGATAAGTTTTATAGCTTAAAAGCTTTATAAATTCCTTCTATGGCCACAGTTTTATGTAAATTTATGCGATAAAAAGAATGCCTACAACTAAATCCATCTGTGGGTGGCAGCTGCTATGGGCACCATTCAGAATTTATTCCTTCTTTATTTTTTTTATTAGTGCATTGTCATCATACATCATAATGAAGTTCAGAGTGATAGAGACATACAAGCATACAGCACTTCTTCATGTTTTAAGTTGAGCCAAAAGCCAGCACTAAGATCTTGGACTTAACCAAAGCTCTCCCCGCGAGGGCCAAGATGTGGCATCAGGTGCAGACGCCATTGCTGCCCCCATCATCTATACTCCTGGACCTCATCCTTCATGTGTGTAGGAGTCACTAACCTTCACCCCAGACCAGTGGGATACCAACTGTAATTCCTTAATTAAACTGGGGTGACTGTTTCATTGAGTTTTTTGAAGTCTGAGAGTGAAAAAAACTATAACAGATTACCACACTTAAGGAAATAAACAATACAGTTCTCAGTAGTATCTGCTAAAAATATAAGACTTTTGAGTATCTCTTCAGACAAGAATCTTTTGAATTTTTGAATTTTATGTGTTCTGAAATGATTTTATATTTCTTGAAAGTGAAATACACACATATTTGTAAATAGACATCATATATATACATATAATATGTAGATAGATTTAGATATATGCATATATCCTCTGTGCATACTAAAATGGGTAAAATGATGTACTTAACAATGCCACTGGTTTACATGATATAAGGAAAAAGTGAAAATTCTAAATGAATATATGGGAGATTGTTCACTTTTACAAATCATCAAATAAATGCACATTAAAACAAGGTTATCTTTCATTGATATTGCACAGATAAACTTCCAAAATAAATCGCAACTGACAATGATGATGAAGTAGAAGTAAAATTTATAAACTCAATATCTGGTACAATTGCAATGTATGTCTATCAGTTTTAAAAGCAATATATCAATGTATATAAAGAGAAATAAAGATATCTTGGCAATGCAGTTTTCAGGAATTGTCCTAGAAAAGCCATTTGTGTATACAGGCTTTTCCCCCCTTTCCTTTCAATTAAGGTATTGGTTGCAAGCCGGGCCTGGTGGTGCATGCTTGTAATCCCAGTACTTGGGAGGCTGAGATGAAAGGATCTGGGTTCTCAGCCAGCCTCAGCTACTTAGTGAAGCTCTCTGCAACTTAGTGAGACCCTGTTTCAAAAATAAAGAATAAAAAATAGGATGGATATAGCTCAAGGTATAATACCTCTGGTTTCAATCCCCAGTACAGAAAAAAAAAAGATATTGGTTGCAATACTATCTAAATATCTAAAAAATGAGGAGTAATTAAAATGTCTAGTGCTGTGTGATATGAGTTGGGTATGGTTTAAATGTGTCCTCCAAAATTTTATGTGTTGGAAGCTTGGTCCTCAGTGTGGCAATGTTAAGAGATGGTGGGAGCCTTAAAGCTTAGTGGGAGCTGCTTGGGTGACTGGGATTCAGAAGGGTTTGAGGTGATTCTCTTGGGACCCTGAGTTGCTTCTTGTGAAAGGAAGTTGTCAGGAAAGAGCCCTTCTTATCCTCTGGCTCTCTGTCTCACCATGTCATGGTTCTTACTATGTGTCCATCTGCTATGAGATGACCCAGACAGGAATAACTTGCCAGAGCCAGGAACACATTGTTTATACTTTCATCTTCCAATACCATGAGACAAATAAACTCTTTTTCTGCTCAGCCTTAGCTATTTTGGTATACTGGCTAAAAAATTGACTAACACATTATTATATGACCCCCAGAATGTTTAAAGACAGTAAAGCCACTTTAAAATTTACAAAATTATGTAAAACATGTGAGACATGAACTTTTAAAAACAATATAAAACTCTTATGTTCATACTAATTGCAACTGTGGAAAAATATATTTGCCTAAATTCACATGTAAGCATGATTTGATTATTTTAAACTATTAGCATCAAGATTGCTTTTTTATGTTTTAAAATTTTTGTCATTTTTTTTCCAGTTGACATGGGGAAAATGGACTGAGTCATATTCTATTGGCAGGAAATAAATTTATTTTCTTGTTGGAGAGCATGTGTGTGCTAAAGGTAAGGAGCATAAATGTAGCAGCCAGAGGAAAAGTTGAATATGTTTCTACCTCTCTTGGAAATCGTGAAATGATGAACAAATAATTTACAACCCCACAGTGTCAGTTTTCTCTTCTGAAAAAATTGAAGTAATTATTTTTCATAGCCATGGAGATTTGGTGGAAGAAAGTCTTTATCACTTTGCAAAGATTCTGAAATATAATAAGTGTTTAAGAAAAAAATATTTTTGCCATATTTTGACAGCAACCAATTTTAGGTCACATAAACATTCTTCAATAAGTCTTAATAGCAGAACGTCTAAATAAAAATGAAAGCAGACAAACAACAGGAAAAAAAAAAACCCATGAAGCATATAGCTGATAAACTATTCCATTTTGGGCTTTACCAAGACAACATATATTTATAAGTGCATTTTTTCCCTATTTTTTCGGATACTTTTAATGTTATAGTATATTAGGCTATTGCAATAGAAATGCTTTTACTAAATTAAACTACTGTCTGTTTACATTTAAAGATGGACACAAAAATTATAACGAATAGATTTTGATAAGAAATAAAACATCCAAGTAGCTGGCATACTAATTATAAACAGCTCGCTTTCTTTCACCACTATCTTACATCCCTCTGTTCGCATTTTCATTTAGTCTTCTGAGAGAGCTAACCCTCTTTCCCAATCCCCTACCCAGACCTACCAAAGGCATGAGCAGTTTACTCTTCCTTTTTTCCCTCGGTGGGGTCTGGCCTTTTTCATGTGGGCACAATTCACATAGGTTCCAAAGCACCCCACTGATCCATGTATTGTAGAATTTCTAATACAAAAGTTCATAAAGACCGCCCTTAGGTTTCCAAATACACAGTTTTAACTTGAAAGATGTCCACGTTTGGTCTAGGCGGACATAACAATGTCTCCCTAACATTGTTCCTCCTTTCAATATAGCCACACTTGAAAGGAATTCAGTTTCTTTAGCAACAAAAGTATCCCAAGGACCTAAGGTCTTCAATGTTCACATCTCAGAAGGGCTCCATGAGAGTAGAGCCACTGTAGTTTCTTTTGAACATTCCATCACCGTTGCCTCTCAGCCCATCTAGATCCTCACTGGAAGGAGGACAGTCTTTCTAACTTGAGACCTGGGGTGAGAGAAAAAAAAAAAGTGAGATGTATCACTGTCCCTTCAAATGTTTTTTTGTTGGTAGTAAAGGGACTCAGACAGTTAGGAAACATATAGCACACATAACATTTTAATGGGATCTCTGCGGTGACTTTCATGGAAATTTCTTTATTAGAGGGCTTATATGGGCAAATCTTTCGCAGAATCACAGTGACAGTTCGCAACATTTTTGAGAAGTGAATGTTAATTCACAATTGGCATTTCCTTTAGCTAATTACTATTGATGGTGACTAGGTAATCTTTTTTCCAGGCAAAGGGAATGTCATCTTTTCTTAGGAAAAATGGGTCAAAATATCCAGTCTAAATGACATATCTTAAATTAAGAATATATTTTAAAATTATTTACAGCCAGTCACGATGGCATATCCCTGTAATCCCAGTACTTGGGAGGCTGAGAAAAGGAGGTTCACAGGTTTTAGGTCAGCCTTAAGCAACTTAGTGAGGCTCTCAGCAACTTAGTCAGATCTTCTTGTTTCAAAAAAAAAATTAAAAGGGCTGGGGGTGTACCTCAGAGGTAAAAATACCCCAGGATTCAGTCCTCAGAATGACAAAAAATAATTTAAAAATATTATGGTCTTATATGAACAAATTACTATCAATACTTCAAAATATATCTAGAAGAGACTCATTGAGTAGTTACCCTATCCAATCTTTCATTCATTTAGTCATTTACTGACTGTCTTTTATTTTCCAGGTACTATTTTTGTGAATTGAAACAGTTTTAAACAAAATAGGCAAAAATAATCTCTGACTTTATGAAGCATCCATCCCAGAAGACGGAGACAACATAAACCATAAACAAACAAGCATATAAATAATATAAAGTGTTAGAAATTGGTAAAATTCAATAAGAAAAAACAAGCAGACAAGAGAGGTAGGAGTTCTGGGAAGAAGTGTTTAGGTGGTCTAGTTAAAAAATGAGAGAACTATATGCTTCTGAATATCCAACCTTTGTATAAAGGATTGAAAGAGATGGGACACCTAGCCATGCATTTATTTGAGAGAATATTTACTCAGTGTGTTATCTTACTCCTATAAAAAATGCCTGATGTGGAAAGAGCATTTGACAAGATCCAACACCCACTCATGCTAAAAGTACTGCAGAGACTCAGAATAGAAGGAACATACCTCAAAATCATAGAGGCAATATACAATAGACCTACAGCCAATATCATATTAAATGGAGAAAAACTGCAAGAGTTCCCACTAAAAACAGGAACAAGACAAGGATGTCCATTATCACCTCTTCTGTTCAACATAGTACTTGAGACTCTAGCCAGAGCAATAAGGCAAGAGAAAGAAATCAA
>PVLC010037622.1:0-13136 GCA_004027655.1 Graphiurus murinus
TTGCGATTGTCTCAGCCCTCACTGCCTGTGCTGCAAACTGTGCTGCAAAGTGGCCCCCTCACCAGACCCTGCCAGCTCCCTGCGGCAGAGACGGTTCCTCATCTGTTCTAGAAGAAGTGGAAAGACAGCAACCACACTATAGATGTTAGGAACAGCAAAGACAATAGAAGACAGCAATGGCACAACAGCAACACTCACCACTTTTATTTCATTTAAGGAGTTTATTATTGAACACCAAATTTCCATATCCAATACTGAGCCTTGACCCAGCAGGCCAGTGTTTTTCAATAAATACTCCTTGCACATTAGTTCAGGCCATAATCATACTACATGACTTAAACATCAGATAATCCTGAATGCACAGTGATCCCACTTCTTGCAAGGGAAAATTCCTCCAAAAATAAAATTGGGATGTTAGGAGCTTTGGGCCAACTTGAAAATATAAATGTTCAAGTGTAGATTAGAGACTCAATGTGTAAAGGACTGCATTCGTTTAGTTGTACAAAAAAGTTTAAATTAAGTATTGTGAAATAAGATATTGATTTTGAAATATTGCTTTTTTCTCACATTTTATGAAGAGATTTTATTTAAACTCTTACTTCGCATTTTTCAATATCTTAGTCATCATAAGAAGCACTTCTTAAGGCATTTAATATCATCATTTTTATTTATGTAGTTTTTTGTTTGTTTTTGCAGTACTGGGGATGGAACCTGGGGGTATTCTACCTCTGAGCTACAGCCCCAGCCCTATTTTTTTATTCTTTATTTTGAAACAGGTTCTCACTAAATTGCGGAGGGACTCAGATCCTCCAGTCCCAGCCTCCCAAATGCTAGGATTACAAGAGTGTGCCACCACGCCCAGATTATTTATGTAGTTTTTAAAAAATGTTTCCTAATCCATGTATGAGGCTATAACTGGACATTGAATCCTAAACCATAATTATATAAATTCAAGGTTTAAAAACTTATCCTATAGGCTTACATTTGTGGTCTCATGTTCACTAAGTATTTTGCTTTGTTACTATTGTTGATTTACACCAGTCATGCTGATGGAGATTAGCTCTATATCAGTCAGTCTGAGTCTAACTACAAAGAACAAGGGTCTGGCGCCTGGCTGGCTTAAGTGAGAGATTTGTGGTGGGGATCATATAACTTCCAGAACTGAGCTGGGGGCGTAGCTCAATAGTAGAGCACTTACCTAGCATGCACAAGGCCCTGGGTACGGTAACTAGTGCTGCAAAAAGAAAGAAAAGAACTTAACCGCCTATGTGGGGATAGACAGTAATTGTTCCATGAAAAGTTTTTTTTCAAAAAGAGTTTTATGGAGCTGGGTGTGGTGGTGCAAGCTTGTAATCCCAGTACTGGGAGGCTGAGATAGGAGGATCACAGGTTTGAGGACAACCTCAACAAGTAGTGAGACTCCCATCAACCTAGTAAGACCCTGTTTCCAAACAAGAAATTAAATCGGGCTGAGGGTGTAGCTGGAAGGTAGAATGCCTCTGAGTTAAATCCCCAAGTACCACACACACACACACAAAAGAGTTTTATGGGCCAGTGCATCAGTTTCCCAGGGTTGCCATAACAAATTGCTACAAACTGGATGGCTCAACGCCACAGAAATGTGTTACTCACAATTCTGGAAGCGAAAAGTCTGAAATCAAGATGTCCTCAGTGCTAACTTCCTTCTAGAGCTTCTGAAGGCAAATCCTTCCTGGTCTTCCAGCCTCTGGTCGCCATCAACATTCTCGGCTTGCTTGGCTTGTGGCCACATCCCTGCAGTCTTGGCCTCCCTCCTCGTGTGGCTTCTCTTCTAGATCTGTCTTCTTTGCTTCTCTTTCCTTTTCTGCCCCCCTGCCTTTCTGTTACATGGCCACTTGTCATTGAATTTAGTCCCCACTCAGATAGTCCAGGATGATCTCATCCCAAGATCCTTAATTTAATTACATCTGTACGATCTCTTTTCCCAAATAAGGTAACATTCAGGGGTTGTAGGGATTTGATGTGGACGTATCTTCTGAGGGAAACCACTAAGCCCACTAAGGCAAGTTTAGAAAATGCTGGGCTTAACCAATCAAACTGGCTTCTTGGCTGCGGGATTCTGCAAAACCTTTAACTTACTCGATGTGAAGTAAGAATCTCCAAGAATAAGAGAGATGCAGCATGCAGTGGTTCCACCATGGAATCCGGTTTGCAGAAGTGATGTTCCATAGAGCAAAGAACACACTCGGGCACACTCATATGGCCTTGCCAACACCTTGATTTTGGCCTTGAGCCTGTAGAAATTTCTGTTGTTTTTAAGCGAGCCACCCAGTTTTTGGTATTTTGTCATAGCAACCCTAGGAAATGAGTACAGGGTTCATCAAAGATATTCAGTTTTAAAAACAATGCTTGGGATTTCTTCAAGTGTTCTTAGTTCTGACCTTGGATATTCACTACTGACTTATTTAATTTTGAGATCAGGGAAGTAGACTTACAAGTCTTAGAAAAAAATATATATAACTAAATGACATGGTGCCACATGTCTATGATCCCACATACTTGGGAGGCTGAGAAAGGAGGATCACAAGTTCAAGTTCAGCCTCAGCAACTTAGCAAGACCCTGTCTCAAAATTAAAAATAAAACCGGGCGTGGTGGCACATGCCCCTGGGTTCCATCCTCAGTACCGCAAAAAAAAAAAAAAATGAAAAGGGCTGGGGATGTAGTTTGGTGGTAGAGTGCTCCTGAGTTCAAACCCCAGGAAGGGAAGGAATGGAAGGAGGGCGGGAGGATGGAAGGGGAAAAAAGTTAAAATGTGTTCGAAGGTGATTTTATTATTATTATCTCTCAGTAATGAGGATTGAACACAGGGTCATTCAATATCCAAGCTACACTCGCAGCCCTTTTATTTTTTGTTTTTCTTTGTTTTGTTTTTTTGAACAGGGTCTTGCTAAGTTGCTGAAGGTCTTGCTAAATTGCTGAGACTGACCTCAAACCTTCGATCCTCCTGTCTCAGCCTCCCAGGAACTAGGATTACAGACATGCGCCACCACATCTAGCTAAGCTGATTTTATTTTAGTGTGCATGTGCCCCAGCAGCAATGCACTAGCACCTGGATCACGGCTTATAAATGTCATCCCCCTAAGGATCCTTTGAAGAAATCCTGACTCCAGGTTTGAGAGAAAGAAAATACAAGTGAGCCTGGGATATTTTGTTGGACCAGAAAGCAAAGAAATACTCAAAACCAACCAAGACATGTCAAAAAGTACAGGAGCAAGATTGGAAGGTTATAGGCTCTATTACACAAATCTGAAACAATGGGAGAGCAAATAGGATAATGGAATAATGATGGTAATGGATTACAACACAATGAATCATCCAAAAAGAAAAAAAAGAAAGAAAGAAAATCTGTGGTCCATGGTGACACTCAAAGAAAGCAGGAGAAATAGAGACATCTTAGAGAAACATCAACTAATGAATATAGAAAAGAAATGGTAGGATTAGAAAATGATCATTTTGCACCTGGGCATGGTGGCCCATGCCTGTAATCCCAGTACTTGGGAGGCTGAGACAAGAGGATCATAGGTTAGAGGCCAGCCTCATGAACTTAGTGAAACCCTGTTTCAAAATAAAAAATAGGCCGGGTGTAGTGGAGTACACTTGTAATCCTAGTACTTGAAAGATTGAGACTGGAGGATCACAGGTTCAAGGACAGGCTCAGCAATTTAGTGAGGCTCTCAGTAACCTAGTAATCAAATCCTATTTTCAAATAAGAAATAAAATCAGTCTGAGGATGTAGCTTGGAGGCAGAATGCCTCTGGGTTCAGTTGTCAGTAGAACAAAAAATAATTTAACTAATTAAATTAAAATAAAAATTAAAAATAGGGCTGGGTGGTGCACATTTGGTTTTTTTAAATTATTTATTTATTTTCAGCACGGATTTTTTATACATTTCTTGAGTACAACAGGGTTACATAGACATTTATGACATATCAATCATTGTCAGATCACAAATAGCTCTACTTCTTCGTTTTACACGTATAGCCCACATTCTTAACATAGCCTGGTCAAGCAAACTTTCTAGAGTCATAAAACCATAGGTGGTGCACATTTGTAATCCCAGTACTTGGGAGGCTGAGACAGGAGGATTGCAAGTTCACAGTCAGCCTCAACTACTTAGTGAGATCCTCTGCAACTTAGTGAGACCCTGTTTCAAAATAAAGAATAAAAAAATAGGGCTGAGGGTGTAGCTCAGAGGTAGAATGCCCCTGAGTTCAATCCAAAATAAAGAAAAAGAGAGGAGGAGGAAGGGAGGGAGGGAGAGAGGAAAGAAGGAAGGAAGGGAATGATAATTTTGCAATCTGTGATATGTAATTATCAATTCAGATAATAGATGCCATCTGGGGAGAACTTATTCACCTAGACCCAAAGTCACACTCTATATTGGATGTGCTAATTATAAAGGGAGAAATGGAGGGACACAGCAGACACCTCAACAGAGTGGTCCCACTTAGTAACACATTATCTGCCTCCAGGTGTAATACAGAAAGAGACAAACACAATCTCATATGTAGCATTTTTTTTAAAGTTTTCTCTAATGTAATCATAAAACAATCAGACAAATGCAAAATAAGATCCAATTTACAAAACAGCTGGCCTGATCTCTTAAAAAAAGCCAGTGTCATGAAAGAAAAACAAAATAGGTAGGACAACTGTTGTCTATTAAATGAGATTGAACCCAGGGGCATTCTACCTCCGAGCTACACCCCCAGCCCTATTTTTTTTTATTCTTTATTTTGAAACAGGGTCTCACTAAGTTGCAGGGGGCCTCACTTAGTAGCTGAGGCTGGCTGTGAACCTGCAATTCTCCTGTCTCAGCCTCTCAAGTACTGGGATTACAAGGGTGTGCCACCATGCCCAGCTCTCCTATGTCTTTTTATATTATCTTTTTTTTTTTCAAAATGGTTTCCACCCTGACTTTCTTGAAGTTCTTGAAGCTCAACACACACCTGTTCAAAGAAAAGTGTTGCTTCCACTGCCCAGAAGCGTGCAGGTCCTCCTCTTCCCAGCTGTACCACTGGGAGCTGTTTTCCTCTTCAGCGCTTCACATGTTTGTCATTATCCCATGGATGTGCACAGCTTGAGAAATCTGTCACTGTCTCTTTGTAACTTAAAGATGACTCATTCTCCTATCTCTAGAGAAAAAAGAAATGCCTTGTGACTCTCACTGATGGACAGTAAGAGTGGACCCCTCCCAGAGTCCTCCACTCAGATCACCAATGGATTCCAGTAGTGGCTTCTAAAGTTTACAGCTGACAGTAAGGAGTGTCAGGAATAATGCTGGGCTAAAGATTGGGAATCTCCTTCGGGAAGTCATTTTACCTCCTAGGGCTTTGGCCTCTTCATTTGTTAAAAGAAGTGACTGGCATGAATACTTTAAAGTTCCCTTTAGGCTTTTGCAGTCATTTGAGTCCCTGCTTCCCAGGACATATGTATCATTGTGGTCCAAAAGGCAAATAGGAGCAGAGTTTCTTCTCTTTGAGGCCAATCCTCAGACTCCTGGATGCCTAGACAATGAAATAGCCCCCTCATCTCTTTCTTTTCCTTTCCTTTTTTTTTTTGGGGGGGGGGGGGCGTGCACTGGGCATTGAGCCCATGGGAATTCTACCTCCAAGCTATACCTCCAAGCCCTTTTTATTTATTTATTTATTTATTTATTTATTTATTTATTTATTTATTTTTTGCGGTACTGGGGATTGAACTCAGGGGCATTCTACCTCCGAGCTATACCCCCAGCCCTATTTTTTAATTATTTATTTTGAAACCGAGTCTCACTAAGTTGCGGAGGGCCTCACTAAGTAGCTGAGGCTGGCCGCGAACCGGGATCCTCCGGTCTCAGCCTCCCAAATGCTGGGATTACAAGCGTGGGCCACCACGCCCGGCTATTTTTTTTGTTTTGAAACAGGGTCTTGCTAAATTGCTAAGGCTAGCCTTGAACCTGTGATCCTTCTGTCTCAATCTCCCAAGTACTGGGATTACAAGGGTATGCCACCACACCTGGCTTTGGCTTTTCCTCTTGCCACACAACAAGAGCAGTGTGTAAGATCTAGGCTTACTATCACACCTGACCCAAGATAACCTTCCTTCTGGGAAAGAATATATGTATTTATAAATATAAATATGAATATCCATTGGAAACTTGTGAAGCCTCAAAAGCAAAATCAATTCCACATGTCCTCAGCATACTGTGCAAAAAGAACATCAAAGGAGGCCCTTCTGTGAGGAATATGGCTACCTGCCCTCTGTTCGCTCAAGCTGAACGCTGTTGGCTACAGGACCCCTAGGGAAACCCTGATAAGGAATAAGGAAAGGAGAGGATGGAAAGCTCCAGCAGACATTGTGGAGGAAATCAGTAAGCTTTATCCAAGGTGTGATCAAGATGAAAAGTATAAGAGGTAAGAAATATGGAAGAAGCTGGGCGTAGTGGTGCACGCCTGTGAGCCCATTACTTGGGAGGCTGAGACAGGAGCATCGCAGGTTTGCGGCCAGCCTCAGCAACTTGGCAAGGCCCTCCACAACATAGTGAGATCCATTTCAAAATAAAAAATGATACCAGACTGGGGGTGTAGCTCAGAGGTAGAATGCCACTGGGTTCAATTCCCCAGCACCATACACACACACACACACACACACACACACACACACACACAAAGGAAGCAGAGAAGAAAAAAACATGCTAGTAAATAAAGTTCTGGAGACAGATTTGTTTCCACATTAGGTTCAACACATTTACCCATAATGGCGTTTTCTGTCCTGTTCATTTTTAAAACACATAATCATTCAACAATATTTAAACTATGTCCTTCCCTAGTTAAATATTCAAGCAAAGCCAGGACCCACAAAACTGTGATGGTCCCAGAGTCCAGAAGAACTAACTGCATTCTTATGATAAGTTAGTAAAGTTCAAATTTGCCGAGTGTGAATCCAGAGATGAGCCTGCTCTGTCTCTGGGACACAGGGCAAAGCAAGCCCTCCTGTATTTTGTGTGACGTATTTAAACCAAGAAAAGAAAAAAAGATGTCCATTTAAAGGAAAGAACTCAGTACATAGACTTCTGACCCTCATAACTGAGAGATGAGGTGATTTACAGTACCTCTGTTTATTTAATTGTGAGTAAATTAGAGTGATCACTCACAAATTCACTAGTTGGTGGTTTTTGCTGTTGTTTTGGTTTTTGTTTGTTTTGTTTTGCAGAACTGGGTGTGGAACTTGGGGGCATTCTACCTCCCAGCTACAACCTCAGCCCTATTTTTTATTCTTTATGTTTGAAACAGGGTCGCACTAAGTTGTGGAAGGCCTCACTAAGCAGCTGAGGCTGGCGGAGAACCCGGATCCTCTGGGCTCAGCCTCCCAAATGCTGGGATTACAAGCGTGCGCCACCACTCCTGGATCTAGTCAGTGTATTTGTAGGGGAAAAAATTCAGACACTTTTTTGTAGTACTGGGAATTGAACCCAGGAGCATTCTACCTCTGAGCTACTGGGATTAGAGGTGTGAGCCACCAAGTCCAACTAATTTAGGTCCTTTAGAGAAGGGTTAATACTTTAAACAGGGGTGAGTCAGAGAGATCTCTCACAGGAATAGTCAAAGAAAAAGGCTATTTCTCTCAGATACTTATTGGGAGCTCTGTTTATTTAAATAAATTATTATTTTATCATTCATTCCTTTCATTCAAATGTAAATTTCACAAAAGTAAGGACTACTTCTATGCAGTTCACCATCAAATTCCCAGCTCATAGTTCAGAGTACCAATGCAATAAGTAGTTAATGAAGGAACATATGAGCTTTTTATATACTTGGTTTTTTGTTTGTTTGTTTTTGTTTTTGTTTTTGTTTTTTGCAGTACTGGGGATTGAACTCAGGGGCATTCTACCTCCGAGCTATACCCCCAGCCCTATTTTTTATTCTTTATTTTGAAACTGTGTCTCACTAAGTTGAGGAGTGCCTCACTAGGTAGCTGAGGCTGGCCTCGAACCCGGATCCTCCGGTCTTAGCCTCCCAAATGCTGGGATTACAAACCTGCACCACCACGCCCGGCTTAGCTTTTTATATACTTGTAATGCAGGAGGAGGAAAAGCATGGGCCATTCATTCATTCACATCTTTATGACTGTCAGCAAACTTACTTTGTTTGCTTTACATAGATCTGATAGCACATTTCTCAAAGTTATTCCTGGATATTTTATGAATCTAATTTAAAGAATTCTCTCTCTCTCTCTCTCTTTCTCATATTTTAAAGTTCATCAGTGTTAGAATGAGAGAAAGTTTTTATTTCTACTCTGCTTACAACCAACACACTCCATTCTCATTATATCCAATAGCAGGGGCTTCCTTTTGCTTGATCCTCTTAGTAGGTAATGTTTCAAATCCTGCAAAGAATAAAATTTGTCTTCTCCTTTGCAATGTTCTCAATATCTTTCTTTTTCTTTTTCTTTTTCTTTTTTTCAGTACTCAGGATTGAACCCAGGGCATTCTACCGCTGAACTACATCCCCAGCCTTATTTTTTATTTTTATTTTGAAACAGGGTCTCACTAAGTTGCAGAGGGTCTCATTCAGTAGCTGAGGCTGGCCTAGAACCTGCAATCCTCCTGTCCCAGCCTCCCAAGTACTGGGATTACAAGCATGCGCCACCACATCCAGCTCTCGGTATCATTTCTATTTCATCTTTAACTGCACTGGCTGCACACTGGGGAAGACCTCAGATAACAATGGCATGGCGGGGGTTCTACCAACCATCCATGATTCTCAGGAGCAGGCCTCTGGTGTTTCCTCCTTCTGGTTTTCACAACTGGGCAGCAGGCCCTCATGCACTCACTTCCTTTCACTGTGCTCTTAATACAGACCGTTTAAGATAATATAATAATCTAAGTCTTAACCACACCAGAGTAGTTAGCTCTCAAAGAAGTTTCCTTTCTGTTCCTAAACCACAAGGTGAGAGCATTCCTTTGCCTGTGTTACTTACGCACACACACACACACACACACACACACACACACACTCACTCACTCACCAGATGCACCTTGCCTTTGATTCGGGCGTGGGGCCCCAGCACATCCGCAGTACTCTGGCCAGGGCAGTGCCCACAGCTCTGAGAACATCAAGAGACACACACACTCCCACGGCGAGTCCTGGCAGTGCTGAATGAACAAATGGATAACAACTGTGTTTGTCCTAAGCAGTGTACAAAGTGAACAGGGTACAGAAATGATAGAAAGTAATGACTTCCGTTCCTGCCCTGACAACGCGCCTGGTGGGCTCTTTTCCATCCACCCACTCATGCATGCTGGAGCTAATTCTACTTGATTCAATGCAGGTTGAGACTGCCCTTCTGGGCTCTCAGAACTTTTCTTCCTCCTGCACACTTCTCCTCCCTTTTAGAATCAAACATTTCCTCTAACTGCCTCCTGATGATGACAGTCATAGTTACGAACGCAGGAACTACAGCATCAGGCACCAAGGCACCAGGACCTGGGTGAAAGGTCAAAGAGATCTCCCCTAGGAAGCCACACCCTCCCAGCCCAGTGTCCACACTTTGACTCTCTCAGAACCATGGGAAAGAACACTGGTGACATGTCCACTGTCCTGAGGACCCAAGATTGCTCTCCAGACTTCTCTTGGGTTTTCCCAACCATGGCAGGGAGACAGCCCTTAGCAGGGGGAGACACAGGAGGCAGATGATCACTGAACTTATTCTTCCCCACGGCCATCTTGGCACTGACTCTACACCCTCCACCGCCCCAACCATGTACAGGTAGCTCAGTCTTCCATCGCCTTCTGACCTCCCTTTGTGGCTTCAGGGACCCTGGTCCCGTGGGAGCCAGTGGGACAGAGTTCGTACCTGTGTCCATGTCAGTGCTCAAGGACAGGGGGTAGAACAGAGGCTGCCTTTGTTTGCCCCCAGTTTCCCTCCCCATTTCTCTCACCCCTTGATGAAAGTCTAGACCAAGCCAGGCATGGTGGCACACGCTGGTAATCCCAGTACCTGGGAAACTGAAACAGGAGGATCACAGGTTTGAGAGCAACCTAAGCTATTTAGTGAGGCCCTCCACAACTTAGTGAGACCCTGTTTCAAAATAAAGAATAAAAAATAGGGCTGGGGGTGTAGCTTGGAGGTAGAATGCCCCTGGGTTCAATCCTCAGTACTGAAAAAAAAAAAAAAAGGAGTCTAAACCAAGCTATAGTCTAGCACTAACCCCTAACCCTAATCCCAGCCATCCTAACATTTGTCCCCAAATCTGTTGCATTTCTTGGCTAGCTTTATTGTATCCTCCAACCCTGCCTGGACCTGTGCCTACTCTCAATGATCAGTTCAGCAAACCAAACCCTGGCTGTATACTAATAACTAATCATTGTAGCCAACATTTGTTTATAGTAATTATGCATGCTATAATAGAAATATTTTATTCACTTATTCTTTTTAGCAATTTTTCAAGGTAGGTACTATTATCACTCCCATTTTACAGATGAGAAAACTGAGACTCCAGGAGATTAAATTAATTTGTCCAGGGTCACTTCACTTGTAGACCATAGACCTGAGTTCTCAACCCAGGATCTGGACTCTGAACCTCTGTGTTTGTACCAACCCTAAAAGTTTTAGCCCTCAGCCTTAAGCCATCCTCAGCCCTCCCCAGACCCTCCAGCTCTGGTGGCAGCCTGAGCTGCTCAATGGCACAGCTGTGCCCCGCCGCCCTGCCACCCAAAGGCAGAAAGCAAGCCGCCCACGTGCCCCAGCAGGGGCTGCCCTGACATCCCTTTCCCTCCTCCCCTCTACAGACAACAGAAGCTGAATCACTGAGGGGTCAGCACCAAGCCAGGCCAAAGTGGTCAGCTCATGGAAGTCCTGATGAGCCCTGGATCCCAGCTGCTGATTAAAATGAGCTTCAGACACCAGGATGGGGCTGTGGCATCCTAGGGCCACCTGCCAGGGCTGTGGAGGAGGCTGCACGTGAAAAGCATAGGTCTGGAAATGGTTGTGAAATCCAGGGAGTGCCAGTGGAGGAAGGCAGTTCTGGGAAGCACAGCCCGCTGAGGGTGCAGGGTGCCATGCACAGGGAGGAGGCGGGGCAGAGGCTCTAGCTTCCCGCTCAAGAAGCAGTAAGGAGAGGGCTGGGAGATAGCTCAGTGGTAGAGCACTCGCCTAGCATCAGCAAGACCCTGGTTTCAATCCCCAACACTGGGAGAAGAAAGAGGAGGAGGAGAAAGAGGAGGAGGAAGAGGAGGAGAAGGAGAAGTAAGAGAAAGTAGCAGCTGCTGCAACAATGGTGGGAGCCATGCGTTCCTACTCGAAAAATCCCTGACCCCTCTGAGCTGGGGGCCAGTAACTCTAGACTGCTATCCCCAAATTTTCTGAACCAAACTCTATTCTTCTACTTTGTGTGGCTCTCCTAGCAAACAAGCCTAATTTTATTCTCTTACCAACTTAATAGCACACAGTTCTTTTCTATCTCCACCCCACACCCTACCCCCATGCTTCTAGTTTGTTCTTTCTAAGCACTTCCTAAGGCACTCAGCAATGTAAATTATTATTAATAACCAGATGTACAAGTTGTTAAGAACTTACAGGAACCAAGATAATTCATTTAGTTCTTAACATTCATAAGCTCAATTAGTTCTTTGAGGTGGGTAGTATGCTCACCTTACAGATGGGGAAGTAAAATTCTAAACTCTGTTGCCTAGGGGTAAATAATTGACATAAATGCACATTGCTCTTATTGAGATAAAGATTACACCTATCTTTTACTGAGCTCAAGATAACTTTGCTTTTGGAAAGGCTGGTGAAACTAAAACTTCCCCACTGGCTTCTCTAACTGTTAAGCCACCAGTTTAAGGTTCTTAGCTCTGTCGGGCTCTGGGTGCCCATGGTCTGAACACCTGGCTAGCCCATGTCTTGTATCATTCCCTTTGCTCCTGGTCAGTTCCCCAAATCTAAGCTGAGTTCTGTGGGAAAAGAGGCAAAGAACATGTTTTGAATCCTTGGAAAGATTCAAAACATTCCCACCAAGAGGGGCATGGTGGCACATGCTGGTAATCCCAGTACTTGGGAGGCTAAGACAGGAGGATTGTAGGTTCAAGAACAGCCTCAACAACTGAGCGAGACTCTCAGCAACCTAGCAAAACCCTGTTTCAAAACAAAACATAAAAAGAGCTGGAACTTGAGCCGGGCATGGTGGCGCACGCTTGTAATCCCAGCATTCGGGGGGGCTGAGACCGGAGGATCCGGGTTCGAGGCCAGCCTCAGCTACCTAGTGAGGCACTCCACAACTTAGCGAGACCTGGTTTCAAAATAAAGAATAAAAAATAGGGCTGGGGGTGTAGCTCAGAGGTAGAATGCCCCTGAGTTCAATCCCCAGTACCACAAAAAAAAAAAAAAAAAAAAAAAAAAGAGCTGGAACTAGCTTGGAGGTAGAACACCCTGGGTTCAATCTCCAGTAACACACACATGGGCGGGCACACACACACACACAGAATTCTCACCAATGTCCACCACAATACAAGTAACTCAGGGTTACAAGTAATTCAAGATAGAAGAGTAGAAGAACAAAACTTCATAGTTTTAAATTTATGCATGATGTTGGAGGAAGAACCTTTTTTAATTCTTTAAGTCCCAACCTGGAATATTGCCAACAAGAAGCAAAACTTGTTTCCAAATGAAGGAAAGCAAAAGATACTATTAGGAGTCATTCCAAGCTGGTCATGGTGGCACATGTTTGTAATCCCAGTACTTGGGAGGTTCGCCACCAGCCTCAGCAACTTAGTGAGCCCTTCTGCAACTTAGTGAGACCCTGTTTCCAAATAAAATAATAAAATAGGGCGAGGCCCTCAACCTCAGCTACCTAGTGAGGCACTCTGCAACTTAGTGAGGCCCTGTTTCAAAATAAAGAATAGCCAGGTGTGGTGGTGCACGCTTGTAATCCCAGCATTCGGGAGGCTGAGACCAGAGGATCCGGGTTCGCAGCCAGCTTCAGCTACCTAGCAAGGTACTCCACAACTTAGTGAGACTCGGTTTCAAAATAAAGAATAAAAAAAATAGGGCTGGGGGTATAGCTTGGAGGTAGAATGCCCCTGAGTTCAATCCCCAGTACCGAAAAAAAAAAAAAAAA
>PVLC010037623.1:0-15182 GCA_004027655.1 Graphiurus murinus
AATCCCAGCATTCGGGAGGCTGAGACCGGAGGATCCGGGTTCGCGGCCAGCCTCAGCTACCTAGTGAGGCACTCTGCAACTTAGTGAGACTCGGTTTCAAAATAAAGAATAAAAAATAGGGCTGGGGGTGTAGCTCGGAGGTAGAATGCCCCTGAGTTCAATCCCCAGTACCGCAAAAAAAAAAAAAAAAAAAAAAAAGTGAATGTAAGCCGGGCGTGGTGGCGCACGCTTGTAATCCCAGTACTTGGGAGGCTGAGATGGGAGGATTGGAGTCCACAGCCAGCCTCAGCTACTTAGTGAGGACCTCTGCAACTTAGTGAGACCCTGTTTCAAAATAAAGAATAAAGAATAGGGCCGGGCATGGTGGCACACACTTGTTATCCCAGCATTCGGGAGGCTGAGACCAGAGGATCCGGGTTCGCGGCCAGCCTCAGCTACCTAGTGAGGCACTCTGCAACTTAGTGAGACTCGGTTTCAAAATAAAGAATAAAGAATAGGGCTGGGGGTATAGCTCAGAGGTAGAATGCCCCTGAGTTCAATCCCCAGTACCGCAAAAAAAAAAAAAAAAGAAAGAAAGAAAGAAAAAAAGAAAAGAAAAAGAAAAAGAATAAAGAATAGGTAGAATGCCCCTGAGTTCAATCCCCAGTACTGCAAAAAAGAAGGAACGCAGAGCTTCTCTTCCCCGTGAAGTCTTCGTTTTTGCTAAGAATTCCCCTGTGTGGACAGAGGGGACAGACCCTGAAGCCCTGGGTGCTGGGAGTGAGCCGAGGTCTGCACTGTCCGGGAGCTTCGGGAGCAGGTGGACTGGAGCGACTCCTGTTCTTTCCCACGCGTGGCCGGCCAGGGAGCCGCCCCAGCTCACAGTGCCCCCAGGGAGCTGCGTCCCCACCTCCCGGGGAGAGGACCCGCGGGTATGGCTACATCTTCGAGCGGGTCTATGTGTGCCCAACAGTCTGGGGACAAATCGGAAAACGGCAGCGCCTGCTTGGATCAGCGCGGCTTCTTGGTGGCTTCAGAAAGAATTAACACCATGAGATGCATCTATTTGAACACTAAGGATTTGTAGCTATCAGAGAGTTCTGCTTCAGGAAATGTACTCACAGCATAAAACAGAAAGGTTGGCTCGCACTTCCCTCGGTATTTTTCCAGGACGTCGAGACGATCCGCCTCCGCCTAAAGAGAACAAGCTGTCGCAGGGGCCCGAGCGGGCGAGCGAGGCAGAGCCACGGGGGCTCCAGGCCGCCCTGACCAGCCTCGCCCAGGGAAGCCTGACCCCGCTGCTTCTAACCACACCGTCCTGTCCACGCGCTGGCAAAAACTGCAGGCGCCTTCCTTGAAGGATTTCTCCTGCCCCGCCCAGCCACTCCACTAGCACCGGGAGCTCGACTGGCGGGTGTCCTTGGCCATCGCTGGCAGCGGCAGTCATGAAAGAGCCTCAAGACGCTGCCTTCACTGTCTGATAAACCCACCGGGCGGCGTAGACACAGACCCCCGCAGGCAGTTCTGCAGCCCGAGGCCACAGCGGCACCCAGGCTGGGGCCCGAGGGAGGGCTGCGGAGTCCTGGAGGTCTGACTTCTCAACAGATCTGTCTCTGCTGTCTAAGAACCTTGAACCCATACATATATAGACTTCTCTGGAATTTATTCCTATCCTACACACCTTTTTAAATGTGGTACTGAGGATTGAACCTGGGGGTGCTCTGCCAGGAGCTACATCCCCAGCTCTTTGTGTGTGTGTGTGTGTGTGTGTGTGTGTGTGTGTGTGTGTGTGTGTGTGGTACTGGGGATTGAGCCCAGAGGCATTTTACCTTCGAGCTACACCCCCAGCCCGATTTTTAATTCTTTATTTTTGAAACAGGGTCTCACTAAGTCATGGAGGGCCTCACTAAGTAGCTGAGGCTGGCCGAGAACCTGGATCCTCCAATCTCAGCCTCCCAAGTACTAGGATTACAAGGGTGTGCCATCATGCCCGGCTTCCCCAGTTCTTTTTATTTTTTAATTTTGAGACAAAGTCTCACTAAGTTACTCAGACTGGCCCGGAACCTGTGATCTCCTGTCTCAGCCTCCCAAGTACTGAAATCACAGGCGTGTGCCACCAAACCTTGCCCAATCCCACACATTAACCCAAGTAAATGTTTGCTGGAAATTTCCCCTTTGTG
The DNA here is from genome assembly GCA_004027655.1 of Graphiurus murinus. Classification (NCBI taxonomy): domain Eukaryota; kingdom Metazoa; phylum Chordata; class Mammalia; order Rodentia; family Gliridae; genus Graphiurus; species Graphiurus murinus. Next base: position 2,160 of record PVLC010037623.1, read on the forward strand.
AGGCAGAGGATGGAAATCTTGAAATGTGCTGCTCTGAAAGTGACGTTCAGCCAGCAGTGTTCCCGACCCAAGGAGCATGTGCTTTTGAGTGTACACACTCCTCCCCTTCACACGGCATCAAAAAACTGCCCAAGGGTGGCACAGGGGAGGGACCGTGACATCCAGAAAAAGTATAAAGCAGCTGGGCGCAGCGGTGCATGCATGCAGTTTCAATATTTAGTGAGATCTTGCTTCAAAATAAAAAACCTGAGACAGGAGGATCACAGGTTCGAGGCCAGCCTTGACAACCTAGTGAATCCCTGTTTCAAAATAAAAAACAAAAGCCAGATGTGGTAGTACATACCTGTAATCGCAGGAGTTGGGAGGCCGAGACAGCAGGATGGCATGTTTAAGACCAGCCTCAGCAATTAACGAGACTCTCGGCAACCGAGTGAGACTCTATTTCAAAGTAAAAAATAAAAAGAGCTGAGAGTGTAACTTGGAGGTAGAATGCCCCTGAGTTCAATCTCCAGTACCAAAAAAAAGAGAGAGAAAACTTATAAAGCATCATGACAATTATCAACAAAAAACCCCACAGTAACCTGAAATAAGCAGTTCACAATTCCTTAGTATTCTTAAATTTTTAAAAAACTATAGTGTTGTATGGCTTTCTGCTGAGAGAATCTTACTAGTGCGAAATGCAGAAGGTCCAGGCCGATCTCGATCCTCATCTTCTGGAAGAGGCTCACCACGGGTTTGCAGGGGCCGCACCAGCCTTGATAGACGTCGACGACTGTGAGAAGCCAAGAAACAGCGAGGTTCAGCCGAGACCGCACGCCCCACGAGGCCACCTCCTCCCTGCACATTCGGAGCCTCGGAAGGGCACCGCTGTGTGGGGCATTAGTGGCGAAGGGGCTTACTATCCCATCAGATTATGAGCCAGCATGGAAACCCAGCTCTCCCTCATTCTTATGAACTCGGCATCCTGGATTCCAAATATAATGAAGTAAGGAGGGCAAAAATACGTTTCTTATGGTGGCTCCTTTACCCTGAGGGGTTTCCGACTATAAATTAGGGTCAGGCCTGGCACAAGTGGCCCTCAATGAATATATATATATATGTACTGGGGATTGAGCCCAGAGGCATTCTACCTCTGAGCTACACCCTCAGCCTGGTTTTATTTATTTGGAAACAGGATCTCACTGAGTTGTGGAAGGCCTTGCTAAGTTGCAGAGGCAGGCTTTGAACTTGTGATCCTCCTGTCTCAGCCTCCCAAGTCCTGGGATTACAAGCATGCGCCACCACGCCTGGCTCCTTAATGAATATTTGAGCTGGATGAAACTATTCTAAAAGCCAGGTTACAGGTCACTGTGGGTGAACAGTCGGCACACAAGTGACTCTTAACTACTATGATATTAAACGCAGCTTTAACCTTTTCCCCCAATTAATTAAAAGCCACTTGCTTTGAGTAAAGTGGACTTGCGTCCACTTTGTAAAACTCGATACTTTTCTCCTGGAAAGCTGGCCTGGTGGAGCGTAGATGGACGCTTGGATTGCTCTGTCTGTTTTGGTCCCGATCTGTAGAGGTGTCAGGGCTGGGCGAGAGCGAACCCCTTGGTCTGACTGCAGTACCCCTGAGGCCGCAGGGAGCTGCATGCGCCAAGCACTGGAGCGCACCAGGTCCACGCAGGCCCTGCGCGGCCCGATCCCAAGAGCAGCAAGAGCTGGGCTGTGACTCCGTGGCGGCCACATTTTAAAGACGGGATGTTTTCCAGAGGACCTCGCCCCCCACAGGGTAGCACAGTCCCGGGGAGATAGTGCAACAATTGTTTAGAATTTATTAGGCCTGCCAATTTTAATAGCACACAATTTTGATTTTGCTTTTTTGCAGATTTTACATTTCTACGCCAAGTGAGAACTATTACTATAACACAGTATACATTGTCATATTAAAATCAGCACCGGATCTGGCAGCACCATATTACACTGCTCTGTACTAATGAAGGAAAGAGGGAAAGAAGGCTTCCTGGCGGAGGGCCCAGCGCTGTGCCTGACACTCGGGCAGCCAGGCATGGGCGGGCCGGGGCTGCCTGGAGCCCTGCGCTGGTGCATGGTGACAGGGACCCAGGAGGAGCCTAGAAGGGGACTGAAGGGCTTACCCTGCAGTAAGGAAGGGCACACGGTAAGTTCAGAGAAGAGAGGGAGCGGACATTTCTTGAGCCGCAAGCAGACGTCTGCACTTTGCTTTTCTCAAAGTGCCCCATGAGCTGGATATTGTTATTCCATGATAGTAATGAAGAAAGCGAAGTTCACAGAGGCAAAGAAATGGGCCCGAGGTTAAAGCAAAGAAGCAAACAACAACAAAATATATAGGTATGTATGCCTGAAAAATCCTGGAGGTAAAGGAGCCACCTTTGGAAAATTATTTTCTGCCATCCTTTATTATATTTAGAATTCAGAATGCTGACATCATTATATCATGTATATATCATTATATATCTCCTTTTATTTATGTATATATATATGTACACTCAGCATTCTGAATTCTAAATGTATATATATATATATATATATATATATATATATATATATATATATATATATGTACAAATCATATTAGCTAGTATGTCTCAGTCCTATGCTGCTGCTGTAACAGAACACCACCCTGGGTTGTTTATAAACGACAGACATTCATTTCTCATAGTTTTGGAGGTTAAGGAGGCCAAGACCAAGACTCAGGTTGAGTTGTCTCGTGAAAGCTGCATTTCTGGGAAACAGGAACATTGTGTCCTCATGTTGGAAGGAAAGGACAGGAGGGGCCATCTTGAGGGCTGAGCCCCCCTGGCCTCGTTCCCTCTTGAGGGCCCCACCTCTTAATGTCAGCACATCGGCCAGAGTTTGAACACCTGAATTTTGGAGGAGAGGCATGCAAGCCAAGCGTGGAGCCAGGTTCATCTCTGTGCAGAAGGTGAGAGCCAGGCGGGTGTGGGAGGAACAAGGAGGCCAGACACGGGAGCCACAGTGGGGACAGAGGGAGACAGGGGAGGAAGCCACAACTCCTTCAAGAGGAAGTGCGACACTTCGGGTGACTCTGACCCCACGCACGGCCTGGCCAAGGAAGAGACCTGCGTGGTACCGGAGTGAGGGAGAAAGCGACTCGACCCAGCCCGAGAGCACGGAGGCGATCAGACACGGAGGAGAGGAGCACTGGGGCGCCAGCGCCGGGGAGGGTGAGACCGGGCTCTTCCAGAGTAGAATTTCCACAGCGGGCGGAGGTCTGGACTTCCGCACACCGCAGCCACTCGGGCGGAGGGTAAAGAAGGCGCGCTTGGCGAAGTTACTGAGGGAGAGGGGAGGGGGGGGCGAGGGGCCCCGGAGAGGGCAGGCATGAAGAGGGCCACTCTGAAACGGGGGAAGCAAGACAGAGGAGACACCGGGAAGAAGAGAGCAGGGGCGGGCGCCTGCGGTGTGACTAGACCCGACCTGCAGGTGCAAGACCCCTTCCAAGATGGCGCTGACTTTGGCTCTAGAGATGGGAAGAGCGTATACACTCTGTGTGTGTGTGTGTGTGTGTGTGCGCGTGTGTGTTCCTCGGGCCTGCCTGATGAGCAGGGGCTGAGAAGCGGCCTGCTTCCTGCAATCACCAGCTAGGTGCTTAGCAGAGTAGCTGGCATGCACGCACAGGTTCTCAAAAAAAAAAAAAAAAATCATTGTTGCTAAGGACATAAAAGTACTGGTTCGTTCACCCTGGGGCTGCGTTCTCGTTGCCCAGATAAGAAACACAACAGTTAAACCCTGGCACACTTTAAAAGGCTTTCTAATCTCTCAAGTAAGAAAGTGTGGCAACACTCACACCCACACAACTGGATCAACAAAGCCAGCATTTAATTAGCACCCACTCCTGCCCCAGACCTGGCTAAGTCTGAGGCAGAAACAAGATGAAAAGGCCAGTGCCAGCCAGACCCAGTGGCACATGCCTGTAATCTCAATACTCAGGAGGCTGACACAGGAGGATGGCAGGTTCGAGGCCAGCCTCAGCAACTTAGTGAGCCTCAGCAACTTATCAAGAGCCTGTTTCAAAATAAAAAATAAAAAGGCTGGGTGTGTAGCTTAGAAGTAGAGGTCCCTGGGTTCAATCTCCAGTATGAAAAAAATAAAAATAAAAAAGCCAACACGACTGTGTTAGGGTCTAGGAGAGCGCTGTGACAGCCCCCGCCCAGGGGTGTGGGCCAGGGGGCTTGACAGAGTTCTGAGGGCTTCCAGGAGGAAGTAACCAACCACAGAGGGGTTCAGGAAAGATTTCACCCAAGGAGGCTCCTCTTGAGCTGGGCCTGGGAACGAGGACGGTTCCCACGGGTCGCAGCGGGCCGTGGTACGCAGGACGGATGCAGCAGCAGCAAGGGTAGAGCGAAGAGGCAGGGAAAGCTCCGCACATTCAGGGAAGACATCAAAGCTCAGGACATGCCTCAGGGAACGCCGGGGAAGGGGCTGCAAAGACAGATCCAGCCACAAGGGTGGGGAGTTCCGGAATACGGAGGAGTCATTTGGTCGGATATGGAGACAGAGGGATGAGAGCAGATACAGGCGGATGTGAGACGTCCTCACTCTACTCAGCACGACCTGCAACTTAAAGCTTACGAGTTGCTGATTTCTGGAATTTTCCATTTAATATTTTTGGATCGTGGCTGGCCACAGGTAACTGAAACCGTGGAAAGTAAAACCCCCGATGGGGCAGAGTGGAAGGATTACCCTACACCGACACAGAGACATCGCCTGGTTGTTTGGGAGGCGCCAGGTGAGAGGAACATGGAGCTCTTTGCCCCTCCCCTTCCTGGTTCAGCACATTGTTTAACAATTTTGAAACACATGTATCAAAGCAATGATTTTGTTTTAAATTACCAGTTAGTCCTTTGGAACTGAGCATCTCTTCCCAAAGCTCCTGGGTGCTGATGTTGACCTACAAGCCAAAGAGGATACAACGTTGTATCACTGAGAGCAGAGGCAGGGAAACACCTTGATGGATTTCCTCTAGATTTCTCTCTCTCCCCCAAATACAGTTCAAGATGTCCCTAACCCACAATCTTTCCCCCTTCCTTCCCCAGGAAAAACAATTAACCCAAGAAAGATGGGTACTAGTCTCAGGTACTTAAAAACGTTACACGCTATTTATCCAGAAGTAATGTGTGCAATTGCTTCCTTCTTTCTCTTTCTCTCTGTCTCTCTCTGTCTCTCTCTCTCTCTCTCTCTCTCTTTCTGCTGGGGATTGAACCCAGGGACATCTACCTCCAAGCTATACTCCCAGCCCTATTTTTAATTTTTATTTTGAAACAGGGTGTTGCAAGGTTGATGAGAGTCTCACTACTTGCTGAGGCTGTCCTCAAACCTGTAATCCTCCTGTCTCAGCTTCCCAAGTACTGGTGCGATGGGATGGTATTGGAAAATTGCTCTGGTATTAATTTCCAAAAAGTTAAAAGCAGTCAGAGTCTGGGTGCTGTGCAAGCACTCAGGCAGGGAGAGGCGGCTACTTTGCCCTCTGCCCTTTGTCCTACTGTTTACCCCTAGGAAAGCCTTTAGCTTTAAAAATATGTAGAAACAACTGAAACCCCTAAGAGCAGTGACTCTGCTGGCTCACTTCAGAGCCGTAAAGATAGCAAGAGCCTTAAGCCTTGCTTTTAGAGATCACCCTCAGCTACACGGGGTGTAATCTGTGCCTCTGTTTGCCTCCTATTCTTTGGGACCCGGAAAGGTAAACTCCATGAGCTGCTTCAAAGCCCCCATAGTTGATGAGCAACCAATACAGCCCAGTACAACAGGGGTAAAGCAAAGTAGATCATTGACCCTGCACTTAGTAAGCGCTCTGTCCAGAGACAAGCAGGCACCACCTGCCTAAGGAATAAGATACTAGCCTGTTGCCTTGGTAACACCGATAAGAACATGCCAATACGAAGCTTGTATTTAAAGGCTGGGGTCTGGGGGGTGGGCACTTTCGGGTTCTCCAGCGTATCTGCCAGGCACGCTGCTTTTCTTCTCTTCCCTTTCTTTTTCCTACTGACTTTGCAATAAAGTTTTTTTTAATGCTGCAACCAAGCTATTAGTTTAATTCCCAATTCAATTTATTTTCTTTGAATTGAGGAAAAGAGCCCCCAACACCGTTACAACCAAAACACTGGGGTTACAGGCATGCACCACCCCAAAATAAAAGGGTTGGGGGGTGGGGTAACTTGGAGGTAAAAGGCACCTGGGTCCAATCCCTAGTACCAAAATTAATTAGCTAGTTAACTAATTAATTTAGGATACATTATCTGCAATAACAGCTGGAAATAAGTAGTATCAGCAAGCTCTCTGTTAAAGACCCTCTTTTTTAAGGAAATGTACTCTTTACTCTTTACTTTGTTGTTTCTATGACAAAAGAAACAAACAGAAAAGTCCCCTTGGGGTCTTCAATGAGGTAGAGAGAGTTGGATTCATGTCATCCTGGGTCTGCAACGACACGTGACCAGAGGGCCCCACGGCGTTCCCACTCCCCCAAGAGGCTTCCCTGGAAGTGGAGGGCAGCTCCCAGAGGCCCAGCCCCGCCCCGGCCACCGAGCCAGCCTCGCCAGCTCCGAGGCCAGGACTGTGGGCAGCGGAAGAATCTCAGCCCGAGAAGCAAGGAAGGAGCCGAAGAGGGCGGCAACATTTGAACTTCATTCCGCCCTCCACCTGACACAGAATGTGTGGCACTTTTTTTTTTTGGTGCTGGGGATTGAACCCAAGGGTATTCTACCTCTGAGCTACACCCCCAGCCCTATTTTTTAATTCTTTATTTTGAAACAGGGTCTCACTAAGTTGCGGAGGGCCTCACTAAGTAGCTGAGGCTGGCCGTGAACCCAGATCCTCCTGTCTCGCCCTCCCAAGTACTGGGATTACAAGTGTGCGCCACTATGCCTGGCTCTGTGTGGCACTTTTCTACCTGTGGTTTCTGTCTCAGTCGCAGAAGGAACCCCAGATAACCTTGCCCAGAGAGAGGACGGGGTTCCTGGGTTGGCAGACCCTGGGGCGCTTTCAAGGAGTTTACTTTATAGGGGTTTACTACCTCCCTTAAGTGGGGAGGGGCGCTACTCTCCTCCGCCCTCAACAAATGGGAGCACTTATTGCTGAGTCCTGCACGGCACCCAGAGTTCTGAGGAATGCACATGAAAAAATAATACTGCTAACAAATGTTATTATCCCCAAAGAGGAAATTATAGCCATGTGGGCCACTGATCCCAGAGACACCACAGGAAACATCCAGACCAGCCTGGAAAGGTCCAGAGGAGTCTCCCTGCATCGCCACAGCTTCAACGGTTATGGATTACCTCTCCTGTTTACATGGAGGACACGGGGCTCCCAGTGGTTGAGGAAATGATGCACGCAGAAAAAAATTGGGTGGACCAGATGCTCAGAATCTGCTACAGACAGGAGATTCCTAACTCCAGAGTCCTAGAACATCGAGGCTGAAGACCCTGCGGGATGTCCCACCATATCCTAGAGGGACAAGCCAAAGCCCAGAGAGCTTATGTGATGTGTCTCTTTTCTATTTTTTATTTTTTTGGTATCAGAGATTGCACCCAGAGGCATTATACTTCTGAGCTACACCCCCGATCCTTTATTTTATTTTATTTTGAAACAGGGTCTTTGTTTAGTTGGACCTGTGATCTTCCTGTCCCAGCCTCCCAAGTACTGGGATTACAGGCGTGAGCCACTGTGCCTGGCTATGTGATGTATTTAAAGTCACAGAGTTGGTTGAGGAAAGACCACAAGAATTAAATTAGTGACTGTGGCAAGCTCACCCAAGCCCAGGGCCCATTGGTGCATGTTTTAACTGTGACTTTAGAAGCACCTGCTACTTACTGTCCAGGACCAAGGAGACACGAGGTGACGCTAGCTTACAGATTTACTTGTCCTAGATGCAAATGAAGTAAGGCACTCTTCATAACAAACCTCATCACATACTAAATCTCAAAACTGGTGCATCTGGAACTCCAACGAATTCGTATCGTATTCTCTGAGCTAGCTGCAATCATCTTGGAACACCCAGAAGACTTAAGAGTCTCGTGGAATTATGCTGGTCCATCTTTTCTTGGTTGTGTAGTTTTGTTTTATTTGAATGCACGTGTGGTTCTTATGATTATATACTGCAGTATAAGCAAAAGAGCCCAACTGTGTATATATTTAATATATATAAGCATAAAAAGTTTGTCATCACAAGGGGTCCGAGTTTTTTTTTTTTTTTTTTAACTTTAAGATAGAAGGATGCAACGTTCAAGTTGGAGAACATTGTCACTGCCAGCCAAGAGAACGTCACTTTTATACTGCATCCCCCCTCCCCGCCCCTGCCGCCCCCCACATCACCCTCCGGGTCCTCCAGCCCCAGCCAAGTGCCAGAAGCTAGCGCCCCTTGAGGCTCACCTGCAAGGCAATTTCCTTCTTCTTGCTGCCCATGATTCTGCAAAGAAGACCCAGGCCGGTTCAGTGTCGTCGCTAACCTCCAAACGCGGCGCGCACCAGCGGGCCCAGCGCCTCCTGCAGACACAGCCCCCGCCCCCTTTTCAAGGTGCAAATCCGCTCGCTGCTGTAGAAGGAGCACCGCCCCGAGAGAGCCGAGCCTGCAGGCCGCGGGCTCGCGGCTGGCCAGGCGGTTTTCTGGGGGGATCGGGCCCCTTCCCCACCCCGGAGCTGGCCCGGGGCGCGCGCTCCGGCTGCACTCGGTGCGCGCCGCGCCAGGCACCTGTCACACCCCGGAGGACCGGCTGAGGAATTCAGGCCAAAGGAAAAAAAAGGAGAGAGAGGATCCTGTTGTCCCCAGTGTTCCCATGAACTACCGGGAAGCAGCCACTGCGACGATCTCTGGACAGGTACACAGTGCTCGACGCGCCAGGAGAGTCCTCAACCCACTCTGCAGCCTCACCCGCCGCGGTCGTCCTGGCAACCCAGCGCCCCGCCCCCAGCCCGGGAAGCCGGCGCGTAAGCCACGCCCACCCCGGACCGCGAGCTACCCCGAGGCGGAGACTCCGCCCAGGAGGTGGCTGTCCCGCCCCCTGTCGGCTGGACTGGGCCGTGGGAGCGCTCTCATTGGCTAGAGAGTATGCCAGTCTTTGGAGGCTCTGAGCCCCAGACCCGGTCCTTCTAAGCTTCTGTAATATTGCGTTTCCGAATTCCTACATCCTCCCTACCCGGCCGCCTGCAGGAGCCGCTGTGCAGCTTTTCTTCTATTACATATTTGCACGCAGATTTTGAGAGGTCAGAAAGGCTTCTCCTCAATACAAAAAAAAAAAAAAAAAAAATTCAACATTTTAAATTTTAAATTAAGTGGAACAAATACAAAACAAACATAATGGGTATTAAACCCAAGTATATCAATAAATAATCACTCTTTTCTTTTTTTTTTTTAGAACTGGAAATTGAACCCAGGGGCATTCTACCACTGAACTACATCCCCAGGCCTATTTTTATTATTTACTTATTTATTTATTTGTGATACTGGAGTTTGAACCCAGAGGCACTCTACCTTCCAGCTATACCCCCAGCCCGATTTTATTTCTTATTTGGAAACAAGGTATCACTAGGTTGCTGAGAGCCTAAGTTGCTGAGGCTGGCTTCGAACCTGTGATCCTCCTGTCTCAGCCTCCCAAGTACTAGGATTACAAGCGAGCACCACCAAGCCCGGCAAATAAACACTTTAAATGTAAGCAGTGTAAATGATACCAATTTAAAGACAATATCAGCGTGGATTTAAAAAATGAGGTCCACTTGTATGTTGCATAAGAAACCCGCTTTAAACATAAAGGTACAGGTAAGTTCAAGGGAAAGGGATGGAGTCAGTTATGCCATGCTAATGCTAGTCAGAAGTAAGGAGGAGTAACTATATTGTTCAGAAAGGGGGACTTCAGAATAAGGAACTTTCTCAGAATAAACAGTGGCATCACATAAAGTTAAAGAGGGTCTAAAAATAACGTGTACACACTTACCAGCAGCCAATGAAAGAAATATAGATTTAACTAAATGGGCAGATATTTCCATATTCATGAATAGGAAGAACCAATATTGTTAAGAAATCCATACTTCCCTGTAGATTAAACCCAATTGTACATTAAACCCAATGCGGAAGGCCTTAGAGTAAGTTGCTGAGGCTGGCCTTAAACCTGTGATCCTCCTGTCTCAGTCTCCCAAGTACTGGGATTACAAGCATGCGCCACCAATTCCAATCAAAATCCCCACAGGCAAGCTGTTTTATGGATATTACCAAACTGGTTTTGGAGTTTACATGAAAAGGTAAGAGATCCAGACTAGCCAACACAACGTTGAAGAAGGAAGAACAAATTCGAAATGATAACCTCAGTAGTACTCAGCACCGCCTAGCACTCAACTTTGGATATATAATGCCATTCTTGGTTATTTGTTTTGTTTTATTTTGTTTTGGTACTGAGGATTGACCCGAGGCATTCTACCTCTGAGCTACATCCCCAGCCCTATTTCATTTTATTTTATTTTTTATTTTTTTGGTACTGGAGATTGAACTCAGGGGCATTCTATCTCTGAGCTACATCCCCAGCCCTATTTTATTCTTTATTTTGAAACAGGGTCTCACTAAGTTGCAAAAGGCCTCAGAGTAAGTTGCTGAGGCTGGCCTCAAACCTGCGATCCTCCTGTCTCAGTCTCCCAAGTACTGGAATTACAAGCATTCACCACCATGCCTGGCTCCTATTTTATTTTTTATTTGGAAACAGGATCTTGATAAGTTGCTGACAGCTTCACTAAGTTGCCCAGGTTGGCTTTGAACCTGCTATCCTCCTGTCTCAGCCTCCCAAGCACTGGGATTACAGGCATGTGCCACCACACCTGGCTTTAACACCATTCTTTTTTTGTGTGTGTGTGTGGTGCCGGGGATTGGCCTCAGGGGCATTCTACCTCTGAGCTATACCCCCAGCCCTATTTTTTATTCTTTATTTTGAAACCGAGTCTCACTAAGTTGCGGAGTGCCTCACTAGGTAGCTGAGGCTGGCCACGAACCCGGATCCTCCAGTCTCAGCCTCCCAAACACCATTCTTAAAGAAAAGGATCCAGAAAGCCAGGCATGATGGTGCACCCCCTGTAACCCCAGGACTTGGGAAACTCTTCCTCCTCCTCCTCGTGTGTGTGTGTGTGTGTGTGTGTGTGTGTGTGTGTGTGTGTTACCAGGGATTGGACACAGAGGCCCTCTACCACTGAGCTACATCCCCAGCCCTTTTATTATTTTCTATGTTGAGATAGGGCCTCACTAAGTTGCCCAGGCTGAACTTGAATTTGTGATCCTCCTGTTTCAGCCTCCCAAATACTGAGATTACAGCTGTGCGTCACTGTGCCCAGCTCTTATTCCTCCTTCTCCTTCTTTGTTTTTGCTTTGTACTGAGGATTGAAACCAGGACATTCTACACTTTTGCTCCCCTCCCCCTGCCCCGGCCACCAGTCCTTCTTTTATTTTTTTTTAAATTTTGAAACAGGGTCTCACTAAGTTGCTGAGGCTGATCTCTAACCTTTGATCCTCCTGTCTCAGCCTCCTAAGCACTAGGATTATAGGTATGTGCCACCACACCCGACTCTAGCTTTTATTCTTTCTTAATACATTTCCTACCACATGGTCTCTACTACATTAATTCATGGTCTTTTTTATTTCCAGTACGAGACATTGAACCCAGGAGTAATCTACCACTGACTAAATCCCCAGATCTTTTTATTTTTGGTGGTTTTTTTTTTTTTTTTTTTTTTTTTGCGGTACTGGGGATGGAACTCAGGGGCATTCTACCTCCGAGCTACATCCCCAGGCCTATTTTTTGTTCTTTAGAGTCTCACTAAGTTGCGGAGTGCCTCACTAGGTATATTTTTGGTTTTTGAAACAGGATCTTGTTAAATTGCCCAGGCTTGCCTCAAATTTGTAATCCTCCTGCTAAGACAGAATCCTTATTCATTTTATTTTATTTTTTCTGGTACTGGGGATGGAACCCAGGGGCATTCTATCTCTGAGCTACACCCTCAGCTTTATTTTATTATTTTATTTTGAAACAGGGTCTCAATAAGTTGCAGAGGATCTCATTAAACGGCTGAGGCTGATCCTCCTGTTTCAGCCTCCCAAGTACTGGGATTACAAGCATGCACCATCACGTCCAGCTAAACCAGATCCTAAGTAGCTGGGATGACAGGCATGCACCACCATGCCTGAGACTTCATTCAGATCTTTTTCCAGGTTGAACCTCAGAAACAAAATGAGGGGAACTATATCTTCCCAGTTTTCCTGGGGTACCTCCACTTTACAACTTGTTGTTTCACGCAATTAATAGTAGTCTCTTAGCCGGGCGTGGTGGCGCACACTTGTAATCCCAGCATTCGGGAGGCTGAGACCGGAGGATCTGGGTTCTCGGCCAGCCTCAGCTGCTTACTGAGGCACTCCACAACTTAGTGAGACCCTGTTTCAAAATAAAGAATAAAAAATAGGACTGGGGGTGTAGCTCGGAGGTAGAACGCCCCTGAGTTCAATCCCCAGTATCCAAAAAAAAAAAAAAAATAGTAGTCTCTTTCACTTTCAAAAGTACAGTGTTTGGAAAATATAGAACTTCATCAATTTTCCCCCGAATGGATCACCTTGGGCCACCCCTGCTTTTTATATCTCAAGTAATGAAAACTTCATTAATTAGGTTTGATACATCTGTCTTTAATTAGACCTGTCCTGAGGGATGTACGTTTTTGTTTGTTAATTTGCTTCGCTTTGTTTTAATGCAAAATCGTCTTACCTTTAAAGGTTACTGAGATGTTTTAGAGTTTGAAAGATTAAAAACAAATTCTTGCTGGGCAAGGTGGTGCACGTCTCTAATCCCACTACCTGAGAGGCTGAGACAGGAGGATCGCAAGTTTCAGGCTTGCCCCAGCAACTTAGAAAGACTCTGTTTCAAAAATAAAAAGTAAAATAAGACTGGGTGTGTAGCTCAGAAGTAGAATGCCCCTGAGTTCAATTCCCTGTGTCTGCCTGCTCCTGCCTCTCCCTCTCCCCCT
>PVLC010037624.1:0-15182 GCA_004027655.1 Graphiurus murinus
AAAAAAAAAAAAAAAAAAAAAAAAGTGTGTGCCACTATGAGATATGTACACAATGGAATTTTACTCAGTCATAAAGAAGAACAAAATCATGTTATTTACAGGGAAATGGATGCAACTGGAAAACATTATGTTAAGTGAGATTAGCCAATCACAAAGAGTAAAAAAGCATATGTTCTCCCTAATATGCAGATGCTAGGGAGAAGATGGGGCATAAGAGGGTCTCCAGATGAAAAAGGAGAGACCCTCGATAAGCAAAGAAGTTGACTTAACCAAAGGGGATGGACAGGGGGTGAGGGAGACACCCTAATGCACACGATGTACTTTCACAAATATATCAAGTTCAATCACTAAACTGAACTTGAAAAGGAGGGAGGGTGAGGAAGCGGGGTGGGAATTGGGGAAGGGGTAAAGGAGAAATGTGTGCATATATGCCTTTATCAGCTTGTACCTAACAAAGATGTATGTTTACAATGCACCATTTATTATATAAAAAACTTTAAAAAATAATAATAAAAATAAATAAATAAATTTAAAAAATCAAAAAAAAGTGTGTGCCACCACGCCCAGCTATGCCTTAATTTTTATGTAAGCCAGTACCCCAACTTAACACATTCTAATATCTTCGTAATTATTCTAAGAGTTCTATGTACAGATGATTAATAATTTTTTTTTTTTTTTGTGGTACTGGAAATTGAACCCAGGGGCATTCTACCTCTGAGCTATACCCCCCAGCCCTATTTTATTTTATTTTAGAACAGAGTCTCACTAGGTTGATGAGAGTCTCACTACTTGCTGAGGCTGTACTCAAACCTGTAAGATCATTTAGGAATATAGTGAACAATGAAACAAAAATAGTTACTTACTATAATTATAGAATTATTTTTAAATCCTTTGAAAAATAATTATGTATCATGAGCCAGACATGGTGGTACATGCCTGTAATCCCAGTACTTGGGAGACTAAAATAGGAAGATTGCAGGTTCAAGGCCAGCTCACAGTAACTTAGTAAGACTCCGTTTCAAAATAAAAAAGGGCTGGGGGTATATCTCAGTGGTAGAACTCCCCTGGGTTCAGTCCGCCATACCACAAAAAATAAAATAAAAGCAACATTGATATTTGAAATACTTATTAGAAATAGATGGACTATACATCATGGGTTAAATTAAATGATTTTTTTTCTGTGGTACTAGGGGTGGAACCCAGGGGCCTTCTATTCTGGGCTAGACCCCCAGACCTATTTTATTTTTTATTTGGAAACAGGATCTCAGTAAGTTGCTGAGAGTTTTATTAAATTGCTAAGGCTGAGCTGGGCTTGGTGGTGCGTGCCAGTAATCCTAGTACTTGGGAGGCTGAGACAGGAGGATTCCAAGTTTGAGGAAAGCCTCAGCAAGTAGTGAGACTCTCTTCAACCTAGTGAGACCTTGTTTCAAATTAAAAATAAAAAATTGGGCTGAGGTTGTAGCTCAAAGGTAGAATGCCTCTGGGTTCAGTCCCTAGTACCAGGAAGAAAAAAAATTGCTAAGGCTGGTCTCAAACCTGCAGTCCTCCTGTCTCAGTTTTCTAAGTAATGGGATTACAATGATTCCACTTATTTTCTTTTTTTTTTTTTTTTTTTTTGCGGTACTAGGGATTGAACTCAGGGGCATTCTACCTCCGAGCTATACCCCCAGCCCTATTTTTTATTCTTTATTTTGAAACCTGGTCTCACTAAGTTATGGAGTGCCTCACTAGGTAGCTGAGGCTGGCCTCGAACCCGGATCCTCCGGTCTCAGCTTCCCAAATGCTGGGATTACAAGCGTGCGCCACCATGCCCGGCTTCCACTTATTTTTAAAACAGGTCTATGGAGGTAGTATTCACACTGCACAGTCCATTTATTAAGAGTAATAAAATTAAGTTGTTTTTCATAGAATTGTGAAGCTGTTAACACAATCTAATTTTAAAACATTCTTATCACTCCAGAAACAAATCCCTGACTCATTAGCAGTCACTTACCCCAGCCATGGGCCACCACCAATATCCTATTTCTTTTTTTTTTTTGCAGTACTGGGGATTGAATCCAGGGGCATTCTGCCTCCAAGCTACACCCCCAGTCCTATTTTTTACTCTTTATTTTGAAACAGAGCCTCACTAAGTAGCTGAGGCTGGCCACGAACCCGGATCCTCTGGTCTCAGTCTCCCAAATGCTGGGATTACAAGCATGCGCCACCATGCCCAGCTTGTGTATTGTTTATTTAGTTCATTTTTTGTTACTGGGGATCAAACTCAAGACCTTGCACATACTAAGCATGTTCTCTATGACTGAATTACATTCTTAGCTCATAATTTCCTTTGTTTCAAATAATGTACATTGATGTAAGGGTCATCTGGTAACTTTATGTTTAATGTTTTGAGGCACTACCAAACTGTTTTCCCAACTGTGTGCACCATTTTATCTACCCTCTGTTAATATATGAGAGTTCCAATTTTACCAAACCCTTGCCAACACTTGTTATTGCTGGCAAGTATAGCCATCCTGTGAGCGTGAAGTAGTATGTCACTGTGGTTTTAAATTTCCCTCATGATTAATTATATTCAGCAACTTTTCACATGCTTACTAGCCATTTGTATTTCTTTAGAGAAGTGTCTATTCAGGTCTTTTACCCAATTTTTAATTGGTCTTATTTATCTTTTTAATTAAGTTGTGAGAGTTCTCCTTTTTTTTGTGATACTAGGAATTGAATTTGGGGGCATTCTACCTCTGAGATACACCCCCAGCCCTATTTTTTATTCTTTTTTTAATTTTTTTTTTTGTGGTACTGGGGATTGAACTCAGGGGCGTTCTACCTTCGAGCTATATCCCCAGCCCTATTTTTTTATTCTTTATTTTGAAACCGGGTCTCACTAAGTTGTGGAGGGCCTCACTAGGTAGCTGAGGCTGGCTGCGAACCTGTGATCCTCCTGTCTCAGCCTCCCAAATGCTGGGATTACAAGCGTGCGCCACCACTCCTGGCTATTCTTTATTTTGAAACAGGGTCTCACTAAGTTGCTGAGGCTGGCCACGAACCTGCGATCTTCCTGTCTCAGCCTCCCAAGTACTGGGATTACAAGGGTGCACCACCATGCCCGGCTGTCTCCACATTTTTTAAAAATCAGACTTATTGAAGTATAAGTTATTTACAGTAAAATGTACCTTTTTGGGTATACAGCTTTATGAGTCATTATGGCAAGTCTCTTACATACACCTGTATAACCACTACCACAATGAAGATAAAGGAAATTTCCTTCTTCCTACAGAATTACTTTATGACCTTTTGTAGCCTCACCTCTGGTCCCTGCCTGCAACCCTGGCAATCACTGATAAGATTACTATACTTTTAGTTTTTCCTTTTCCAGAATGTCAAGCAAATGGAATCATGGTACGTAGCTTTTGTGTCTGATGTCTTTCACCTAGAGGAATGCTGCTAAGTTTCATCTCTGTTGTTCCATTTATCAGTAAATTTGTTCCTAATACTGCTGATTGAACTGTTATGCTAGGTACTATCTTGAATGTGCTTTATACTTATTACTAAGCCTTATAACACCCTGTGAAATAGATAGTTACCCCCACTTAACAGAATGAAAAAAACAGAGGCAGAGAGGTTTATTAGCTTGCTCAAGACAGTAAATGGCAGAACTGGAATTTGCACTGGGGTTTGTCCCATTCCAGAGCTTCTTTTCTTAACCATTTAAATATATTGATTGAATACTTGAAGTTTTATTCATACATATTGATCTTTTATGGGTGCTTAGGAGTTGTGAAGCCACTGATATCTTATTTTGTTAGTCTCAATTCATAATATTTGTTATGAAAACTAAAAATCAGCAACAATTCATGATTCAGTAATAAGAATTGTGTTTATTCTCTTACTTGATAGAAGTATTTTTGTTTTGTTTTTATTCCATTAGTGTGTGAGCACTGAACCCAAAGTGACAGCATTGTGTGTTATATATATTGAAAAATTATAACAATAATACATGCTCATGATAAAATATTTATAGTAAATATAATATGCAAGATAAGTCTGCCTTCCTGTCACTCCCATTCTCCAGAAGTAACCATTGTATATCTTGAATGTGCTTCCGGAAGTATATCTATACTTACAAAGATTTTTTGCACCTTTTCTATACACTAATGGATCATATCTTATACTTAGCTTTTTGTACCTTGCTACTCCCTTTTTCCTGTCCTTCTTTTACTTATTTTTTTGTGGTACTGAGGATTAAACCCAGGCCATTCTGCCTCTGAGCTATACACCCAGCACTATTATTTTATTTTAAAAATTTGAAATGGTCTTACTAAGCTGTGGAGGGCCTTGCTAAGTTGCAGAGGCAGGCTGTGAACCTTAGAGCCTCTTGTCTCAGCTTCCCAAGTACTAGGATTACAGCCATGCGCTACTAGGCCTCACTCGTCTTTTCACTTAATAATATCTCTTGGGCTCTGGGGGTGGTGGCGCACGCTTGTAATTCCAGTACTTGGGAGGCTGAGACAGCAGGATCCTAGGTTCACAGCCAGCCTCAGCAACTTAGTGAGACTCTCAGCTACCTAGGAGACCCTGTTTCAAAACTAAAAATAAAAAGGGCTGGGGGTGTAGCTTGGAGGTAGAATGCCTCTGGGTTCCCTCCCCAGTATCAAAAAAACAATAACAAAATCTCTTTGACAGTAACACCAAACTACCTCATTCTTTTTAGTACTGCATTGTATTTCAAAATGGAGGCATAGCATCATTCATTTAACCAGATTTCTTTGCCTTCTGCTTCTTGCTATTGTAAGCATTTTTTTTTTTTTTTTTTTTTTTTTTGCAGTACTGGGGATTGAACCCAGGGGCTTCTACCTCCGAGCTACGCCCCCAGCCCTATTTTTTATTCTTTATTTTGAAATTTTGAAACGAGGTCTCACTAAGTTGAAGAGGGCCTCACTAGGTAGCTGAGGATGGCTACGAACCCGGATCCTCCTGTCTCAACCTCCCAAGTACTGGGATTACAAGTGTGCACGACCACACCGGGCTTGTAAGCATTTTTGTAGTAGACATCTCTATATATCTCTTAGTGAAATTATTGGGTCAAAGAGTATAAGCATTAAATTTTTTTTTTTTTTTTTTTTTTTTTTTTGCGGTACTGGGGATTGAACTCAGGGGCATTCTACCTCCGAGCTACACCCCCAGCCCTATTTTTTTTTTTTATTCTTTATTTTGAAACCGAGTCTCACTAAGTTGCGGAGTGCCTCACTAGGTAGCTGAGGCTGGGCTCGAACCCGGATCCTCTGGTCTCAGCCTCCCAAATGCTGGGATTACAAGCGTGCACCACCACACCCGGCAGCATTAAGTATTTTGATATATATAGCTGAACTGCCAAGAATTTTAATCTGTTCACTCTTCTACAAGAATAGATGCCGGGTGTAGTGGCGCATGCTTGTAATCCCAGCATTTGGGAGGCTGAGACGGGAGGATCCAGGTTCGAGGCCAGCCTCAGCTACCTAGTGAGGCACTCTGCAACTTAGTGAGACCCTGTTTCAAAATAAAGAATAAAAAATAGGGTTGGGGGTGTAGCTCGAAGGTAGAATGCCCCTGAGTTCAATCCCCAGTACCGCAAAAAAAAAAAAAAAAAAAGAATAGATGAACATTCTGCCATATATCTTGGGCTTGGTTGACAAAGTTACTTTGTATGTTGAAATATAATTTTAATTGGATAAAATTCAAACTCAGTTCATTTCCTGGTGAGTTTCACAGGGTAGATCAGGAATGAATTTTACGGGGTGTAGAGATTTGGGTTATATCCCCGACGTGGGTAGATGGACCATTTGATTGTAGGCAAGCCTCACAGATGATCAGTGCTTTGTTTCCATTTTTGCCCTGTGCTGTGTGCTGCTTATGTGGATAATGGGAAGATAAATGAGGTTATTTGGGTAAAAAAAAAAAAAAAAATTTTTTTTTTGGTACTGGGGACTAAATCCAGGGGCATTCTACCCCCAAGGTATATCCTCAGCCCCATTTTATTTTTTATTTTGAAACAGGATCTCACCAAGTTGTTGAGGCTGGCCTTGGACCTGCAATCCTCCTGTCTCAGCCTCCCAAGTACTGGGATTACAGGTGTGCACCACCACTGCACCTAGCTTGTAACTCTTGTTTTTTTTTTTTTTTTTGTGGTACTGGGGATTGAACCCAGTGGCATTCTACCTTTGAGCTACACCCCCAGTCCTATTTTTTATTCTTTATTTTGAAACAAGGTCTCACTAAGTTGTGGAGGGCCTCGTTAAGTAACTGAGGCTGGCTGAGAACCGGGATCCTCTGGTCTCAGCCTCCCAAGTACTGGGATTACAAGCGTGCACTACCACGCCCAGCTTCCAGCTTGTAACTCTTACCAAGAATTTATGCATTGGTTTCTTAAAAGAAGAGCATTCCATAGCTGATTGTTTTCTGTGTCCTCAGGTGTATAGAGATGAGAGCAGTAGCTTTTCCTCCTTTGACTTCTTGACAGAAGATGCTTCCACTTTACTAGTAGGACACTGGAATGGGAATATGGCACTGGTGGATAGACGGACACCTGGAACTTCTTTCGAGAAACTGATTAGTTCTTCTTTGAGGAAAATAAGAACGGTTCATGTCCACCCAGTACACAGACAGTATTTCATTACTGCAGGATTGAAGTATGTTCCTCTGGAAATGTGATTTAGTCTTTCTCATGTCTCGAATGCATGGTTTGGTTTGGTTGTCAAAGACCTCTGACTTTTGTGATACACAAAGGCCAAATATTTTCCTATCTACACTGATAAGGGTTTTACTTAAGCTTGGCCTTTTTTTTTTTTTAAGAGAAAATTTTTTTAGATTTAATAAATATTGAAAATATTGGGAGAAATACACACTTTTGTTTTCCTTGGCATTATATGGTTTTATGAGAAATTAAAAATTGTAATAAAGAGAAAAAAATTTTTTGGACCTATAACTTGGCCTGTGTTAACCTTTTTTCTTGGAGAGATTAGAAAACCAACTAGAAACCTGTCTCTCTACATTCTGGTTTCATCTATGTGCTATAGGTTTGGAATTTTTCTAGTATTTTACTTACCAGTGTTTGTAAATTTAATACAGAAAAATAGAGAGTTCTGTCTTATGTGTTCTTCAACATAGCAACTATTTTGAGTATCTAATGTACATTCAGCCCTGTTCTATAGGCTTACTACATGTACACTGATAATTATTCCTCCCATTACAGGGATGTTCACATTTATGATACCAGGTACCTGAAATCCAGGAGAAGCCAGCCTTTGATTTCTTTGACTGAACACACGAAGAGCATTGCTTCTGCCTATTTTTCACCTGTTACTGGTAACAGAGTGGTGACCACGTGTGGTGATTGTAAGCTGAGGTAAACTAAGAAGGCAGAAATATGTTTTTAAGGGATCTAAACAGTCTGTAACTACTGAGGTGGTAAACCAGAAGGTTTGCTTACTGCTGTTTCTACTTAATTGCTATTGCTGTTGTTCTCTTGCTGTATCTAGGTTCCTGAGGACCAAAGACTTGTACAGAATGGCTTCTCAGCAGTTTTTCCTGAGATTGGGAAAGGTCTTTAGCTACTCTGGGAAGCTGATGATCAGACTTTCCTTTAAGCACTGAGAAAACCCAGAGATCCCAATAAAACCAGGGTATATGGACTCTTGGAAAGGAGATAATTTTAGTAGAAGGAGAAGTTCTTACTCTGGGGTCAGTGGGTTCTACCCTACAAGTGAAGTTCTAAATGGAAATTGCAGAGCCTCAGACCATGGGCAGACAGAAAACTTAGCAAAAACTGGGCTTCTGTGCAAACTAGTGGATGTAGTTTCTAGGGTTTTTAGCTTTTTACCTTTCTATAGCTACTTCCTAAAAATCAAGTGAACAAAGCCCAGAAAATAATGTCAAAAAATATTTATTTTTCAGTACTGGGGATTGAACCCAGGGGTGCCTTACTACTGAGTTACATCCCCATGCCCTCCTTTTAAAAATTGTATTTCCTTTTGAGACAGGATCTTGGTAAGTTGCCTAGATGGGCCTTGAACTTGGTATCCTCTTGCCTCAGCCTCCTGAATAGCTGGGATTACAGGCATGTGACACCACAGTAATGTTAATTAAAAAAGTTATGTAGCCAGGTGTGGTGGTGCATGCCTGTAATCCCAGTACTTGGGAGGCAGAGACAAGAGGATCACAGGTTCAAGGACAGTCTCAACAATGTAGAGAGACTCTTTAAAAAAAAAAAATGGTGGGTGGAAGCCAAACATGGTGGTGCATGCCTATAATCCTAGTATTTGGGAGGCTGACGCAGGTTCAAGGCCAGTCTTGGCAATTTAGCTACACCCTCAGCAATTTAGTGTTTTAAAAAATAAAAAGGGCTGGGGTATAGCTTAGAGGTAAAATGCCTGGGGTTCAATTCCCAATACTGAAAGAAAAAAAAAATTGCAGGCTCTTGTCTACTCAGGAGGCTGAGGCAAGAGGATCATGAGTTCAAGTCAACCTACCTCAAAAAATAAAAAGGGCTAGGGGAGGAGGAAAATGGGGGGCTGGGAATGTAGCTCAGTCATAGAGTACTTGGCCAGTATGTTTAAGGCTCTGAGTTTAATTTTCAGTTATACACACACACTGAAATCTTGTCTCAGTTTGAGAGTAATTTTGGAATTTTTTCCATAAGTATCTGTTGAATACATACCATGAGCCAGGCTCTGGATTGGCACCTTATTTCTGCTTGGACCTATGTTGTGGGAAGAGCATGGTCTGTAGTGTGTGACTGGTGACCAATTAGTTCTAGCACAGTATGTGAGCATTACCAGGAGACGAGGTAGGAGTTAGTCACCAGGGAATGGCAGCCCTGTGTCCCCTTTACACCATGCATTTTCCTTTGTCTGAAGAGCTGATTATTTGTCCTGTTCTTGTTCATTTATACTGCAAAGTTTACTCTTGTTACATTAAACATTAGTGATTTGGCTTCCAAGTAACCTAATTAGGCAAGAAGCTCTAGTGCCAAGAAACAACACTGGAACAGCTAGGCAGGAGGAGAAGGGTAGGGCGTGGTGATGTGGTTAGTTTCCTTCTGCAGGGGCACTCAGTGGAGGCTTCTGGACTCTCTCATTGGGTGCTGGCCAGTCTTAGTCTCTTTAGCATCTGGAAATGACACTAGCAGGCCCCCAGCTGAAGAGCTTCATGGGGAAGTTGCCCTTGCTAAGTTATCTTTTTTTTTTTTTTTGCAGTACTGGGGATTGAACTCAGGGGCATTCTATCTCCCAGCTATAACCCCAGCCCTATTTTTTATTCTTTATTTTGAAAGCGAGTCTCACTAAATTGCGGAGTGCCTCATTAGGTAGCTGAGGCTGGCCGTGAACCCAGATCCTCCTGTCTCAGCCTCCCAATGCTGGGATTACAAGTGTGCGCCACCACGCCCGGCTGCTAAATTATCTTAAAAGATAACTTGTGCATCTTCAGACTACATCCTTGTGTGTGTCATATATTAATAATCTTA
This sequence comes from Graphiurus murinus, assembly GCA_004027655.1. Classification (NCBI taxonomy): domain Eukaryota; kingdom Metazoa; phylum Chordata; class Mammalia; order Rodentia; family Gliridae; genus Graphiurus; species Graphiurus murinus. The sequence goes on from PVLC010037624.1 coordinate 9,497, forward strand.
ATTATCAATTAAGATTAATAACCAATAATTAAGATTAGTAATCTTAATTATTAATTAATCATCTTAATATAGTGAGAGTCCAGATTATTACTTTAGAATGCACATTTTAGGTACACACTAAAATATAAGCACTGAATTTTATAATCCTCATAACTTTTTTTTGGTGCAGTACTCCGGATGGAACCCAGGGACATTCTACCTCTCAGCTATACCCCTAGCTCTATTTTATTTTTTATTTTGAAACAAGGTTTCACTAAGTTGCAGAGGGCCTCACTAAATTTCTAAGGCTGACAGCAAACCTGCAATCCTCCTGTCTCAGCCTCCCAAGTACTGGGATTATAGGCATGCACCACGATGCCCAGCTCCTCATTGCTTTTTCTTTTTTCTTTTGGTGGTACTGGAATGGAACCCAGAAGCACTCTACCTTTGGGCTACACCTTAGACCTATTTTATTTCTTATTTGGAAATAGGGTCTCACTAAGTTGCTGAGAGCCTAAGTAGCTGAGACTGGCCACGAACCTGTGATCCTCCTGTCTCAGCCTCCCAAGTACTGGGATAACAATCCTCATAGCTTTTAATATATCAGATGAGGTTAGAATCTGATCATATATATATGTATATATATTTTTTTTTTCTTTTTTTTGTGTGTGTGTGTGGTACTAGGGATTGAACCCAGGGGCATTCTTTCTGAGCTACACCCCTAGCCCTATTTTTTATTATTGGTGCATTTTGTTTTATTTTATTTTTTTTATTGGTGCATTTTAATCATACATCTTAATGAGGTACAGACTAGTAGAGGCATACATGCACACAGCACTCATTTAATCCTTCCCCAATCCCCCCCCCCCTTTTTCATAGTTGGCTTAGTGATTGACTTTGGTATGTTTGTGTATGTACATCATGTGCATTCGGGTGTTCTCCTCCCATCATCTTCAGTTAGGTCGCTGCCTTTGCTCATCTAAGGTTTCTCCTTCGTCTAGAGTCCCTCCTATGACCCACTTTCTCCCTGGCTTCCGCATAAATCATGTCATTTGCAGGGAAATGGATGGAATTGGAAAACATTATGCTAAGTGAGATTAGTCAGTCCCTATTTTTTATTCTTCATTTTGAAACAGGGTCTCACTAAGTTGTGAAGGGCCTTACTAAGTAGCTGAGGCTGGCTGCGAACCTGCAGTCTTCCCGTCTCAGCCTCCAAAGTACTGGGATTACAAGCGTGTGCTGTCAAGCCCAGCTTTGATCCTATATATTTTAAAATAACAACTATATTTCACATTAGGAACCAATGAGTCTCTTGTTAAATACACTGATGTTATTTCAGGAAAATTTCAAGAACTAATAAGAGTGTGTTACTCTATTCTTGATCTTTATTTTGCAGAATCTTTGACAGTAGCTGTATATCTTCCCAGATTCCTCTCCTCACCACCATCAGGTAGGTTTCCATATGCCAAATAATATACATTCTGGATTTCTATGAACTATGTGTTGGACTTAATATGTTAAGACATCCAAAGAACTGTCCAAAGAAATGCAATAGGCCTGATATTTGTATTATATTGTATAAGTGTTCTAGTTTTCTAGCGCCAGTCCAGAAGAGCTCTTACTCCCAGGTTGCCTGTGTCTATAAAGAGGTTCAGTCACTTTTAGTCAGTAGCTGTTCTCTTCAGGTAGAGGTTATTTCTGGTTAAGGTTAATGGCTTTATTTTGACCCAAATTGCTCATGTTGCCTTATTAAAGAAGACTGGAACTACTCACATGCTGATGAGGCTATCTGAAGCTCTATTTATTTGTGCCTGTTTATTCTGGGCTTAGGTGTCTTCCCTACTTTCCTGTTTACTTCATTTCTTTGATTACCCACTTTTTGTATCTGCTACTTTGAATATGTGTGTGTTTTACACTAAAATTTACCCCACGCCTTCTCCCTAGATATCCCTCTTTGTGCGTGTGTGCGCGCGCGCGCGCGTGTGTGTGTGTGTGTGTGTGTGGTACTGGGGATTGAACCCAGGGCATTCTATCTCTGAGCTATATCCCCAGCCATATTTTTAAAAATTTGAAACAGGTTCTCACTAAGTTGCTAAGTTGCTCAGGTGATCGTCCTGTCTCAGCCTCCCAAATACTGGAATTACAGGCATGCACCACCAAACCTGGATTAAATATCCCTCTTTAGCAATATTTATGAAGTTGAGAACAGGGTGTTGTTGCTTCAGGAGTTTTATAGTTGTTACAGGTTATATTTAAGTTTTTTTTTTTCCTTTTCAGAAGTTTTTTTTTTCCCAGTTAATTTCCTTTTTAAAACTATGTTCTGGCCCATCAGTTTCTTTATATCTACAATTCATTTACTTAACTGACAAATAAATATTGTATGTATTTATTGTGTACAACATGTTTTCAAATGTATACATTGTGGAATGACTAAATTGAACTAATTAACATATGTATTACCTTACATATAATTTTTTTTTTTCTGGTGTGAACACTCAAAATCTCTCTTAGTGATTTTTTTTTTTTTTTTTTTTTTTTTTTTTGCGGTACTGGGGATTGAACTCAGGGGCATTCTACCTCTGAGGTACACCGCCAGCCCTATTTTTTATTCTTTATTTTGAAACCGGGTCTCGCTAAGTTGTGGAGTGCCTCACTAGGTAGCTGAGGCTGGCCTCGAACCCAGATCCTCCGGTTTCAGCCTCCCGAATGCTGGGATTATAAGCGTGCGCCACCACGCCCGGCTTCTCTTAGTGATTTTGAAGAATCCAGTTCATCATCATTAACTGTAGTTGTCGAGTACACAATGGATCTTTTGAACTTATTCTTACCATCTAACTGAAATTTTGCATTCTGTGACCAACATCTCTTCAACCCCTCCCCACTCCTCTGCTAACCATCATTTCATGAGTTTGATTTTTTTTTTTTTTTCCTTTTTGGTATTGGGGATTGAGTTCGATTTTTTTTTTTTTTTTTTTTTTGGTACTGGAGAGTGAACCCAGAGGCATTCTATCTCCAAGTTATACCCCCAACTCAGTTTTATTTCTTATTTGGAAACAGGGTCTCACTAAGTAAGGCTGGCTTTGAATCTGCGATCCTTCTGTCTCAGCCTCTCAAGTACTAGGATTACAAGCATGCGCCACCATGCCTGGCTGAATTAGATTTTTTTAGATTCTACAGGTAAGTGAGATCATGTGATATTTATCTTTCTGTGCCTGGCTTATTTCATGTAACATAATGTCCTCTAGGTTCATTCATATTGTCACAAATGACAGAATTTTCTTCTGGCTGAATAGTATTCCACTGTCCAGTGTGTGTGTGTGTGTACGACACGTTGCTATATCATCTGTCCATTTGTCCACTGATGGACACTTTTCAGTATCGTGGCTATTCTGAATATTGCTGCAGTGAATACGGATGAGCAGATATCTATTTGGCATGCTGACTTGATTTTCTTTGAATAGATACTCAATAGTGATATTTCTGGATCATATGCTAGTTCTATTTTTAATACTTTGAGGAACCTTCATACTGCTTTCTACAGTGGCTGTACAAGTCTACATTCCCTCCAACAGTGTGCAAGGGTTCTCTTTTTTTTTTTTTTACATTCTCTCTAACATTTATGTTCATTTATTTTTTTCCTTGCTGGGGATCAAACCCAGGGCCTGGAACATACAAAGCAAGTGCTCTACCACTGAGCTATACCCCCAGCCCTGTGATCTGTCTTCTGATAATAGCCATTTTAACAAGTGTGAGGTGATAGTTCATTGTAGTTTTAATTTACATTTCTCTGATAATTAGGGATATGGAACATTTTTTAATATATCTTTTGGCCATGTGGATGGCTTCTTTTAACCAGCCTCTATTCAGATCCTTTGCCCATTTTCTAATTGAGTCATTTGTTTCCTTACTATTGAGTCGAGTCTCTCATATATTTTGGATTTTAACTCCTTATCAGGTATATGATTTGCAAATATTTTCTTCCATCACATAGTTTGTCTCTCCACTCTGTTGATGATTTCCTTGGCTGTGCAGTAACTTTTTAGTTTGGTGTAATCCCATTTGTCTATTTTTGCTTTTGTTACTTATGGTTTGGGGTTTATATCCAAAAACTCATTACCCAGACTAATGGTATAGAGCTTTCTCTTTGTTTTCTTCTAGTTTTTCAGTTTCAGGTCTTGCATTTAAGTCTTTAATCCATTTTGAATTGATTCTTGTGTATGGTGTGAGGTAGAGATCCAGTTGCATTTTTTTTTTTTTTTTTTTGGTTCTGGGGATTGAACCCAGGGGCATTCTACCTCTGAGCTACACCCCCAGCCCTATTTTTTTTTTTTAATTCTTTATTTTGAAACAGGGTCTCACTAAGTTGCAGAGGGCTTTACTAAGAAGCTGAGGCTGGCCGAGAACCCATATCCTCCTGTCTCAGCTTCCTAAGTACTGGGATTACAGGCGTGTGCCACCACGCCCAGCTCAGTTGCATTCTTATGCATGTGAATATTCTGTTTTCCCAACACCATTTATTGAAGAGAATGTCCTTTCTCCATTGTGTTTTTGGCACCTTTGTCAAAAAACAGTTGGTGTCAGTGTGTGAGTTTATCTGTGAGCTCTGTATTGTGATCCATTTGTGTGTGTGTCTATATCATACACACACACACACAAAAAAATGTCTGGAATTTTGTTAGAGATTAATTGAATCTATAGATTGCTTTGGATAATTTGGACATTTTAACAGTATTCTTCCAGTCTATGAACACTAGATATTTATTTGTGTCTTGTTCAAATTCTTTCATCTGTGTTTTATAGTTTTTATTGTCAGCTCTGTCTTAATCTATTTTCTTGTTGCAGTAATAGAATTCTGGAGACTGTGAAACTTACAAAGGAAAAAGGTTTATTTCAGATCAAGTTTTGGAGGGTTGGAAATCTAAGAGCATGATGCTGGCATCTGTTTAGCTTTTGTTGAGAGCCTTGTGCTGCTTCCACTCATATTAGAAACCAAAAGGACAAGCAGGTACAGATGAAAGGAACAAAATACAAGGGTAGACTTGCTTCATAACAGCCTGCTCTTGTGGTAACTGATGCAATCTCATGAGAGTGAGAATTCACTCTTGCAAGAAAGGCATTAATCCACTCATGAGAGCTCTGACCCCAGAGCCCAAATACTTTGCACTACACCCCACCACCCTACACTGCTACAATGGCAACCAAGCTTCCACATGAGTTTTAGAGGAGAAAAAAAATATTCAAACCATAGCAACCATTTTGGTTAAATTTATTCCTAAGAGTGGATTTGGTGACATGTTTGTAGTCCCAACTATTGAGCCTAGGAGTTAGAGGTTATCTTAGGCAGCATGGTAAGACCTGACTCAAAAAACAACAAAACAGTATTTATTCCTAAGTATTTTATTTTATTTTTGTAGCTTTTGTATATAGAATTGTGTTGGGTTTGAGGGGTTTTTGTTGTTGGTGGTGGTGGGTGTACTAGGGATCAAACCCAGGGCTTTGTACATGCTAGGCAAGAGCTCTACCACTGGGCTACATTCCCAGCTCTAGGATTGTTTTCTTGATTTCTTTTTTAAGTATTAGTGGTTACTATATAAAGTGTGTAGAAATGCTATTCCCTGGATTCTTTCCCCAGCAGCCTCCCCCGAAAGAAATACTACTGATTTTTTTTTGTGTGTGTGTGTGTATGTGTGTGTGTGTGTGTGTGTGT
>PVLC010037625.1:0-15119 GCA_004027655.1 Graphiurus murinus
TGTAAGCTTTTATTTTCATGATTCTATGATAATGATATATGTAGCACAAAACTTTCCCTCTTTCTGGCTTTAGAATCTCTAATGATACCATTTTTTGAAAAAGGACAACATAAATTGAGCAAATTACAAAACATTACCTCTAGATTATTTTGTTTACTATTTTTATTTTTTCCCAAACGAAAAACCATAACTATCCTTTAGAAACTTCATTAGTACAGAACAAGAGCTTTAATCTACCTGGGATTAATTTTAGTTTATTGTGTAAATTTGGGTTAAGGATTTTTGTTCATTTTTCTTATTTTCTGTTTAAATACTATAATTATGTATCCTTATTATAATGCTATACTGTCTTAATTATAAACTTTTAAAACATATTGATATATGATTCTATTCCTCATACAAATATGTTGTTCTTGGAGATAATCTTGACCCCCCCCCCCAATTCAAAGCTATATTAAAAAAAAAAAAGAAGAAAGCGATTGTCAATTATCTAGGTAAACGCAGCTGAGATTTTGAGATTGTATTGGATCCAACCACTTGTAAATTTCTTCTGCAGTTTCACTCAATATGTGATAATCTTTTTTAGTCTTTCATATCAAGGATTTTCTTTCATTTTTGTTCCATTTTTTCTCCTCAAATGCTTAAAATGATAATTTTTGCTGGTGATCAAAATTTTTTTCTTCCATAAAGACACTGAGAATTCAAAATTTCTATACAATAAAATATTTGAAAAATATTTCCTACAGTCTATTCTTTTAAAATGATATTGGTTATCACACTTCTACAAATAGTGAACCGTCTTCTGATCTATGAACATTGTGAACTGGATAAAATTTAATATATTATTTGGTGAGCCTAGGGAAAATGTAATTAGTCTATTGATTTTTCCTGTTTTCTTAATCAAGTTTTTATATGAAATTGTTTGATATATGAAACATAGTTTGGTTATTGGTGTTACAAGAAATAAAATTAGGTTAATACATACAGATTAACTGTGTTCAATTTTCCATAATTAAGTTTTATAAAAATTTGGATGTAGACTATTATGATAATACCACCAATCATATTCCACAATTCTCATTTTCCCATCTAATGTCCCAAACAAAATTAGGCAACTAGAATCCTTTGAGTTGGATGATAAAGATGTCAGAAAAGGTTCTTGCTCTAAAGATATGATCTGAAAGCCATATTTTCTCCTTAGTAGTAAATTTATTAGAATGTCCTTGCTTCTCTTTTAGTAGCTTAAAGTATGGTTCATTGTTCAATGTTTTGTGTCAAAGTGAGAGATTTCCCTGCTACCAGGTTCCCTCCACAGACTAAGCTAATTAAATACAAAGCAAGAGAGATTTCCACCCTAATAAATCTGCCTGTGGGTTAAGACACTATGTCACTTTGGTAGTTCTTTCAATAAAGCCAGAAGGGATTAAAACTAGAGCTTTTTTTAATCATTGCTCATGACATTAGTAATAGTCTTCCAATCCTAGCCTATCACAATGAATGCTTTGACAGGAAAATTTCCCCATACTGCTCTCAGCAATCTAAGCAAGATGACCAGCACTTAGGACAACTGATAGACTCTATTATAAAAATTCATCCACATTTTCCTTAGTAGCAGAAATAGAAGGAACTGATTTCCATCTCTATAAATCCTAATTGATCAAACATAGCTACACTTTGAACATAAAACAGCTTCTTGTTTCAAGTCTTCTGATTCCGACAACAGCTATCAAGCTTTGTGACTGTTAAAATAGATGTTTGTTTTATTTTCAATGTCCTGCTTGCTTTCAAATGTCATTTTGTAAAAAAAATGAGCAAAAAATCAGTGGTACTTTATATTTAATATTTCAAGTAGAGCATATCACATATGATTGATTTCTATTTGAATTTACTGTTCTTCAAGGGAAAATTCAATTTATGTAAAGTTTACTATGTTGTTTTCATATTTGACAGTCACCAGCCACTTTTTTAAAGCTGCTACTCTCAGAGGACGTAACTATACCTTATTTTCACTATACAGCTCTAAGACTAGGAAGCCCTTCATTAGTATGGCAATGCAAATGTTGTCATTTAATCTTCTTTTGGTCAAGACATAAAGCTGTACTGTGTTATCAGTGGGTTGAAAGCTTTGTTATTAAATTCTACTACTGGATCCATTTAATCAAATAATTTTCAGTTTATATTGCATATTCTCATAGGCTTCTATGAATAACCTTCTCCTTTATAAGGTTTTAAAGATTATATAATACAAAATAACCATCAATTAGTCCTCGTCCGGCGTGGTGGCACACACTTGTAATCCCAGCATTCGGGAGGCTGAGACAGGAGGATCTGGGTTCGCGGCCAGCCTCAGCTACCTAGTGAGGTACTCCACAACTCAGTGAAACCCTGTTTCAAAATAAAGAATAAAAAATAGGGCTGGGGATATAGCTCGGAGGTAGAATGCCTCTGAGTTCAATCCCTAGTACCGCAAAAAAAAAAAAAAAAAAAAATTAGTCCTCCTTACACTACTTCTGGATTCCCATAGCCACTCCCTTTCTCCCTATAATAAAAGTTACATGGAAAAACTAGTTTAGTTTTTGGGAAATGAGTATAGATGATAACTATGTAGCTCAAGAAAATGTTCTCAATCAATAAATCAGTGATAATGAATCAGTGGCCTTATCTAGTTGTGGTTGAAGTAATTGAAAAAAAGTAATTTTTTTATCCATTAAATTTGTCTGTGTGGAACTATAAAGTAGGGAGATATCAGTAAAGACAAACAACCTCTGCCCTCTTAGAGCTTCTTATAGTCATATTTTCTTTAAAAATGTAACCTGTCACCACTAGCGAATTCTGTATCCTACCTGGATTTCATATATGATTGTTTCATAGAAATAAAGCTTTAATGATCACATTAAATGTGTTTCCTAGAATATATGCATGGCACCGAACAATATTTTAGCCTGAATTTATTATTGCCATTTTCTAGGCAGCCACTAAGTAAGTTCTTTTATAGTACAGGGATGCTTTTTTATTGAGAAAAATATCTTGAACAAAAAGGACTTTGGGAAGGTGACTGGCAGTTAATGAATAAAAACACACACCCTGACAAGCATGGGCAGGTAAAATTTCTAAATGGAAATAAAGATATTTACAAAGATATTTTTGGCATATTTCATATCCTAAGCAAATAACCACTGGAATTCACTCGACTCAAAAGCCCCAAATGTTCAAAAGAGCTCTTGAGAGCTCTGGAGATCATTTATTCTATATTTTACTAGAACTTCATCTTCAAGTGTTAGGCTTCTCATTAATTTCAAAGATGCTAGAGGGATTGGCAGGCACAGAGTTGCTAAAAGATAGACAAATTGGGTTGCCAAATGTGATTGTGTGTGTTAGGTTGGGTATGCTCAACATGCAGGATGATCTGAGTGGTGCACACCAGGAAAGGGTGTATTTAGAGTTTCTCAAGGCTATTCCCAGGTGGCAGAGATAAAACTAGTGGGAAATTAAGCAGAGCAAAAAAGTGCTTATTATCATTAGAGTAATTCCCAGAAGCAAGGTCTTTTAGATTGTGGTAAAGTCTTCCAAGTTTTCCGTTTGAGTTATGTAAAACTACATTAGACAAAGCACTTGAGAATTTACTCAAGGATAAAAGCCTGCCCAGACAGAAAAACGGGGAGGTGACCAAATGGTCCTTTTCCTACTCTAATTACTATGACTCCAGGAAACCTATGATGGATTTAAACCCATAGCAATGGCCCTTATAATTTTCCTAGATGAAAGCAAGTTATTCATCTTTATAACCTGAATAGTCATAAAAGGAAGCAGCTCTATGTCATCTGTGAATGACTAGATTTTGTAATAGATAATCAGTACAGTATATTTTTTTCTATAGAAAATTAACTCTAATGTATTAGGCATTTAATAATTATATTTTTTGTTGAACCTAAGGGACTTTGAAAATCACATGCCATAAAGTCACACACACACACACACACACACACACACACACACACACAAATAATATATATGTATAACACACATATATAATATACATAATACATATATATATAATACATAATATACTGGGGATTGAACCCAGGGGTATTTGCCTTTAAGCTACACCTCTAGCCCTTCTTATTTTTTATTTTGGAACAGAGTTTCACTAAGTTGCCAAAGGCCTTGCTAAGCTATTGAGACTAGTCTAGAACTGTGATCCTCCTGTTTTGGTTTTCCAAGTGCTGGGGTTACAGGTGAGCACCACCATGTCCACCTGTCACTATATTTTAACACCATAAAATGTTTTTATTATCTGTTCATATGCCTTGAGAAGTGCAACATATTTTTACTAAAAATAAAAAAAAAACCAAAAACACCAGAAACAGTAAAGCACAGGTTGTTAGATTTAAAATATGGGGAATATGCCTTCCAAATATTAATCTCAAATTAATGTACTTGGCATCTTTGAGGAGAGAGTAATATAATTTACTATCAGTTAAGTTAGGTATTAACTATAAGCGAATATGGGTCAGAGTAGTAATAAAATTAAAATGTATTCAAAGCCACTGGCCAAAGACACAGATTAAGATGAAGCTCTGTAATGAAGCTGGATTAAAATCTTGTGAATTTTTGCATTCTGTTTATATTTGTTTCTTGAAATATTCTTCAGTTTATACTGTAAGGAAGCTCCGACCATTGGTAGGGCACTTCACTATCAAGGACTTGAAAGATACAAATCTGGAGAGGAAGGGATATTTTATCACACTTCCAGAGGAAGAATGAGAGAGAATATAAATAGAGGAACTCTAGAAAAGGCTTGAGTATAGAAAATTGATTTGAGTTTGGAAATATCAAATCAAATGCCTGCTTCCCCCATCCCCTCTAGGCCTAAGGAATAAAGACAGCTAGCAAGAGTCAGATGATATTTTATATCTCAATTTGAGATGGTTTTAGCTGGAAATGGGGAAAACAGCAATATATAGCGTTTTTGTTTATTTTCTATTTGTTTGTATTTTAGGGTGAAATAGAAGGGGTGTTCAATCTTATTCCCTTTCACAATTCAGTGTACTGTAAATACCTAAGAACACATGAATAGTAAATTATTCTCTACCACACAACAGAATTTTACAAATAGAAATATAGCATATTTATTTAAATTTGCATTTCAGGTGGATTTTTTTTAATATGAGTATATCCCATACAATATTTCAGGCATTAAACTAAATAATTATTTATAATCTATATAAAATTTGAATTTAACTGAGCATCCTGTACTTCATCACAAAGTCTGTTTCTAGAACATATTCTTTCCAAGTGGTATTGAAGGGAGAAACTTCTGGCATAACTACAGTGAGATGCAAAAGTACTGGACACAGATAACACGAGGTCCTCACTTATAAGGCATTATCAATAAGCCCACAGTACTCTGACATTGCAACCTGTAATGGTCCTTCCCTGGTCCCCCTTTGCTGATTGTTCCTATTAGCAGCAACATTTCATACTTGGACAAGGATTTGTAGTCACTTTTGTCAGGATGAAACCAAACCTGGCTTCCCTTTTTCCCTTTTCTCACTTCCTGCTTCAACTTTTTGCTTATAGTCTTTCTACTAAAAAAAAAAAAAAAAAATACTGATCACTTTTTCCATATATCACATTCAACATTCAATCAATTAGGATAACTACACAGATGATTAATTGTACAGTAATTGATGACTACTTGAGGTATTGAAGTTCAAGGTCTAGGATACTAAAGTACTTCTCTCAGCAGAAAATGGGTACATTTCATTCTAAAGAATGTAGCCAATCTTTCTCTTCTCTCTCCATTTCCCCCATTCTTTAAAATTATTTTTTATTAAAGAAATAAAGACAAAAGTATGGTTTCATATAAAGAATTTGTTTAATGTTTAAAGGATGAACATTAAAAAGCTCTTTCTTTTTAAATTAATTATGATTCCAAATAAGGGCTTTCTATAAATACAGCATATATTGTAGAAGTGTAAAAAAGTTTTAAATTATGGTTAAATATATACATCTCTTTTGTATTTTTTATTTACATGTAATAATTGCACATACTTATGGGATACAGTGTGATATGACATGATATTTTAAAACATGCATATGGCATGTACTGATCAAATCAGGGTAATTAGCATTTCCAACACTGTCATTTCTCTGTTTGATGACTAAAAGTTTCTCTAAGTTACTCATGAAATAGGTAATGGTTTATTGTGTGATAGCTGGATCATTATAGATCTATTTTTAGTTTTCTGAGGAACCTCCATATTATTATCCATAACTATATTTTACATTCCTACTAATGGTGTATGAGTTGTCTTTTCTCCCATCACCAGCATTTTTCATTTTTTAATAATAGCCATTCGACAATAGGCATTCTACATGGGGTCAGATGATATTCCATTGTAGGTTACCATGCATTTCCCTGATTGCTAATGATAGTATCTTTTTCATGTATTTGATAAGAAATATCTATTCAAGTCCTTTGCCCATTTTTAATTGGATTACTTGCTTTTTTTTTTTTTTTTTTTGCGGTACTGGGGATTGAACTCAGGGGCATTCTACCTCCGAGCTATACCCCCAGCCCTATTTTTTTATTCTTTATTTTGAAACCTAGTCTCACTAAGTTGCGGAGTGCCTCACTAGGTAGCTGAGGCTGGCCGCGAACCCGGATCCTCTGGTCTCAGCCTCCCGAATGCTGGGATTACAAGAGTGCGCCACCACGCCCGGCGGATTACTTGCTTTTTTGATGGTGATGATAGTTGTTTTCAGTCCTTTATATATTCTGAATATTAGCTCTTTGTTACATAAGTCACTTACAAATATTTTCTCCTTTCCTGTAGGTTGTCTCGATTGTTGATTTCTTCGTTGGCTGTGAGAAGCTTTTAGCTTGAGGTGATCCCATTTGCCTATTTTTGTTCTCATTTCCTGTGCTTTTTGTTATTTGTCTTAAAGTGTTTCTCCTATGGGTTCTTTTAATTATTTCATAGTTTCAAGTTTTATACTCAAGTCTGTGATTGTGTGTGTGTGTGTGTGTGTGCGTGTATGTGTATTTGTGTGTAGGGTGAGAGTGATAGAATTCTAGTCTTCTACATATAAATATGTAGTTTTTCCAGCATCATTTATTGAAATAACTAACTTTTCTCCATTGTATGTCTCAACATTTTTGTTAAGATTCTGTTGGCTGTAGATGCTTGGTTTTATTCACGAGACCTCTGTTTAGTTCCATTGGTCTATTTATTTATTTTAAAGCCAGTGCCTTGTTGTGTTACTTCTCATGGCTCTGTAGTATGTCTTGAAGGCAGGCATTGTGAAGCTTCCAGCTTTATTGTTTTTGCTCAAGATTGGTTTGGCTTGTTAGGGTCTTCCGTGTACCATATGAATTTTAGGTTTTTTGTTTTTTGGGTTTTTTTGGTACTGGGATTGAACTCAGGGACATTCTACCTCTGAGCTACACCCCCAGCCCCATTTTTTATTCTTTATTTTTTGAAACAGGGTTTCACCAGTTGCGGAATGCCTCACTAGGTAGCTGAGGCTGGCCGGGAACCCCTATCCTCCGGTCTCAGCCTCCCAAATACAAGTGTGTGTCACCACGCCTGGCTGTTTTTTTTTCTAATTCTGCGAGGAATGTTATTGGAATTTTGATGGGGATTGCATTGAATCTGCAGATTGTTTTGGATAGTGTAGACATTTTAATAATATTAGTTCTTCCAGTCTATGACCATGGAAGGTCTTTCCAACTGTTTGTGCTTTATTTTTTTATCAATATTTTATAAGTTTTATTGAGAAGGTATTACACTTCCATAGTTAAATTTATTCCTAGGTATTTATTTTGTAGCTACTGTAAATTGGATTTCTGTCATAATTTGTCTCAGCAAGTTCATGATTGCTATATAAAAATGTTACTGATTTTGCATACTTTTTGTATGCTGCAACTTTACTCAATTGAATTATCCTTCTAATATTTTGAAGTTCTTAGATTTATATATATATTTATATAAATACATTTATATTTATGTGTAAATATGATTATGTTTATATCCATATGTAGAGTATATTTATGTTTATATATTTATATATATAATTATATAATATATAAACAAGAATAATTTAGCTTCCTCTCTTCCTACTTTTATGTTGTTTGTTTCTTTTTCTGGCCTAATTGCTCTGACATAAACTTCCAGTACTAAATTGAATAAGAGCAATAGGAATAGTCAGTTTGGTTTTGTTAGAGCTCCTAGGGGAAACAGGTTCTGCTGTCCCACATTCAGTATGATTTTGGCTGTGGGTTTGTCATATATAGTCTTCATTATATTGAGGTACATTCCTTTATACCTATTTTTAGGGTCTTTAATATGAAAACATTTTGACTTTTTTTGAGTGATTTTTTTTGCATCTACTGATTTTTATCCTTCATTTTGTTGGTGATGGATTACATTATGTTGTATTGATTTGTATATGTTGAACTTTCTTTGCAATTTCATCATGGTGAGTGATCTTTCTGAAGTATTATTGGATTCAACTTCCTGGTATTTTGATTAAAATTTTTGCATCTATGTTCATCAGAAATATTGGTTGATAGTTTTCTTTTCTTTTTATTATTTTTGTTGCTATTTTGCCCTTCTCTAGTTTCTTTATCAAGATAATGCTGGCCTCATAGAATAAACTTAGAAGATTCCCTGTCTTCAAGTCTTTTGAAATATTTTGAGAAAAACATGTGTTCTGTTTGGTAGAATTAAACAATAAAGCCATTTGATTTCTTTGCTGGAAGAATTTTTATTGATTAAATCTTAGTTTTTTCTTGTGATCTATTCAAGATTTCTGTCTTTATGGTTCAATTTTGACAGGCTATATATGTTCAGAAATTCACTGATTTCTTCTACATTTTTCCATTTTCTTAACACTTGGTTTTTCATAATAATCATTAACTGTTCTTTGAATTTCTGTTATCATTTGTATTGTCTCCTATTTACCTCTAATTTTATTTGTTTGTCTCCCTGTTTTTGGTAGTTTTTGTTAGTCTAGCAGGAGGTTTGTCAATTTTGGTTGTCTTTTAAACAATCATCTCTTCTTTTCATTAACCATTTTTGGTACATTGTAGTCATATGGTATAGTGAGATTCAGAGTGATACCTTTTTTTATGCACACATCACTTGATGTGCTTTCCTCTGGATTCCTGAAAAATAATTTCACTAACAATAACCTCAAAGAAAAAAAAATACTTAAGAATAAATCTAGCCAAGGAAGTAAAAGACCTGTACAATGAAAATTATAAACCACTGAAGAAAGAAATTGAATAACTTAGATGATGGAAAGACCTCCCATGTCCTTGGGTAAGTAGAATAAATATTGTCGAGATGGCCATTTTACCTACAGTGAGCTACAGATGCAATGCTGTCTCTGTTAAAATTCACAAAGCCAGGGGAAAAAAATGGTCCTAATATTCATATGGAAAACATTAACTTTTTAATTATATTCTAAGTCTCTATTTCATTGATTTCTGCTCTGATCTTTGTTATTTCTTTTTTTCAACTAAATTTATGTTGGTTTGCTCTTGCTTTTCTAGGTCCTTTAACTGTGTCATTAGGTTGTTTATTATTGTTATATTGGTGTCATTGCTATAGCTTTCGTCTTAGAACAAATTTTATGGTATACCACACATTCTGGTATTCTATGTTTCCATTTTCTTTGGTTCAAAGACATTTTTAAATTACTTTTGACTTCTTCAGTGACGCATTTTTATTTAGTAGCATGTTGTTGAATCTCCATATACTTTTACTGATTTCTAGTTTAATTCCTTTGTGGTTAAAAAGGAATGCAAAATATGATTTCAGCCTTTTAATAATTGTTGAGAGTTGTTTTGTAGCCTAATATGTGCTCTACTCTAAAGAATGTTCAATGTGCTGATGAATAGAACATGTATGCTGTAGCTGTTAAATATATTTTTAATTTATCTAAATATTGCCTACATTTCTACTATGTTTAAGTACCATTTTGTGTACAAGAAAGTCACCATATTCCATTTTTACATATAAAAATTGAGTTCTTGCTGTTTACACTATATAATGTGATCAAATGGGAAATTGGATTGGGGGTAAAAAGTTAGAAGGAAAACATTCTGGTATTCTGTTGTAGTTAAAGATGTATTATATTATTGAAAATTGCTTAGAAAGTAGATTTTAAAAGTCTCAGTATAAAAATATAAGCATGTAAATTGTAAATATGTTAGATTGATATAATAATTTTATATAATGTATGAATGTGTTAAAATAACCTATTATACACCAACAAAGTATATCATTCATATGTTTCTGAAGTAAAAATTTATAAAGGTTCTGTAAAGCATGGTCACACATAATGAAAAAATAGAGGATAGATAGGTACATTTCATAGGCTTATGAATTATTTTAGTTGAGGAGATAATTTGATAAATATTATGCATGTGTATGTGTATGAGACCCTTAATATATCCTTCAATTCAGATTGATAGTCATTATTAGTGTCATGGTATTTAGATACAGCTTGCATCAATTTCAGAGACACATATTCACAATTTCCTTGCTTATTATATATGTCAGAAGGTATGTCGAACATGTTTCACCTAGAAACAGATGTAATGTACACAAGTCTGTGCAAAAATGTATTCCTTAGGATTAGAAATCAATATTGATTTTGAGATGTTATATAATCTATGCTAGAACTCTCTACTAAACTAAAATTATTCAATGCTTTTCTATATCCTTACAGGAAAGAATTTTAAAGTCACATCAAAGGTTATTTACCTACCCTGGCTTATCTTTTAGCATCAATATTATTCAATCATATGCAAACTTTAAAAAGTAGAATTCTCTTTGTAAATTTCTGGTTTTTACATATGCAATTCTTTTGCCTAGATAACTCTCCTCTACTGTCCATGATAAACTCAGTCATCATTTGGAATTTAGCTTTTGTACATACCTTTTTCTATGAAAGCCAGAATATTGAACAATTCCATCTACTGAATATTCTCTGTGCCATCTGTGATTTGTTCAGAAATGTATTTGTCATTTGTACTACAAAATGAAGTTAAAGTCTGCATAATGAAAGAGAAATATTTTCCTCTCTGTCAAACTAGTTCATTGCAATTATGGTTAAATGAATAAATGATTCTGCCCTTAACTGTCTATGTGACTTTTAGTGAGACAGTCATTGGACTATTAATTCCTAATCTACAACAAAACTGTCTGCACTAGATAAACTATATAATATCCAACAGTCCTAAATGCCGTATTTTTATGGCTAAGTAAATATTATGCTACAAAAAAATTAGGAAATAAAGATATTTGAGTGTAAATTTATTAAATCATTTCCGAATTTCACAAGGACATAAATATTTTTGTTATGCAGAAATTTAAACAGTTTATAAAACATTTGGTCAGTACCAATGTTGCTACATCTTAAATATATGTTTTACTTATAAAGACATTCACAGCTTTAGATTATAAATAACTTTAGTTGGAGAAATGAAAAACTGTTCTGAAAATTTTTCAAACTATCTAGATATCATTCCCATGAGAGAAACTTTGTGATAAATGTCCTTGTCCTTTTTTAGCACTAAATTCTTTTTTTTTATTTAATTGGCTTAATTTTGACATTTGAATAAGTGATAGCTACATCCCAACTTATCTTGAACTTTCAGAAGGATGATATAATGGTATAACAAATCATCAGTATAGTTGGACAGAAACTGAACCTTCAAAGAAAGTTCAGTACTTGCAGTGAAGAAATGTATAGGAAAGTAAAATAGCAATAATTAAAAATGTTTCTACTCTGCTTATAATGCACTAATAAGCAGATACATAATTATACCTTAATTGGCTAAGCATTTAAAAAATGTCTGAAAATTATATTACTTTGGTCTAATTTCTTCTCTAAGTCAAATACATGAGACAATATTTTCAAGCTCATGGTAAACCTTGGTGGTGTGGTGGTGATGGTGGTGTTTTCAATGCCATTAGTGAGTAGATCAGAAAATACCTATCACTTGGAATGCTAGACATGTAATATTTATCAGTAGAATTTTAAATGTTTGCTTTACTATTTAAAATTTAAAGTATATTTGTGATTAAAATATGTGCTTTGGAAATGAAGCATTTTATAAACTCATAAGTAAAACTCATAAAATCATTTTTTTCCTGTGTGTTGATGGACATACAAGAAAAAAGGAGTTTCCTACTACAGTAAAAAGACATTTCTCCTTAATTCTTTCACGCTGTTAAGCATTCTTAACTATATCCTTATATCAGGAAGTAGTTTTTCTTTTTAATAAACATATAGTGTAATTTTTTAAATGACATGCTCACACTAACTGCCCTAAAAACTTTTTTTGTGTGTGTGTGGTACTGGAGATTGAACTTGGAGGCATTCTACCTCTGAACTACACCCCCAGTCCTATTTTTTATTTCTTATTTTGAAACAGGGTCTCACTAAGTTGTAGAGGGCCTCACTAAGTAGCTGACGCTGGCTGAGAACCTGGATCTTCCAGTCTCAGCCTCCCAAGTACCGAGATTACAAAGTGTGCACCACCACGCCTGGCTTGCCCTAAGACCTTTTTATATTAAGGTTGAACTGTGTTCACATGCCACAACACACAGGTACACGTGCAGGTATAGACGCCAAAAAAAGTGATTTTGACTCATCAGTGCCAAAAGTACTACAGGTACAATCAAAAGATTTTTGTCTGACCAAGCTGTTATTGTTGCTTATATTGTGGTAGCAATATTTCCATATAACTACTTCATAACTTAAAAAGAATAACTTTGGATTATATTGTTTTTTTATTTCCCTGTTCTTTTTTATATGTCTCTACTGGGCTTTTTTAAAACTAGTTACTCCTTTCAAAATATTCTTTTTTTGTAGTGATTTATTTAGTACTGTCATAAAATAAAGTGAAAAGGAGAGAGATGCTTGTATATCAGTTTATAAGAAACAGTTTATATAAAGTGCTACACATCACGGAGATATAATTTGACAGAAAATCAATATGTGCCAACTATCCAAATACATCAATTTAATTTAAATAAAAAATCAAAAGCATATATTACAGGAACTTATTTTTCAATAGAAAGCCACCTGCCTTTACCAGAAATAATCACAGAATATCATAGTTAGGGAACATAAAAAGCTCTATGCTTGAATACTTATGAAACAATTTGAGTTTTGATTGCTCAGACAGTGTAGTGCGACTGATTAAGTAAGGAGGTAGAAACATATGGCAGTAAGTAAGGAAAGATGAGGCTGTGTAAAACACACAAAAAATCAATCTTGCTGGAATCTGGAAACCAGTGAGATTCTGACACATGGAGTCACAATACAATTGTTTTCATGGAGTAGAACATCATTCTAGTATGTGGTAAAACTTCATATAGTTTTTTTTCCTTTACTTTTCTGCCCTTCCTGAGCCAGAGTTAAATTTCAAAGATCTAGCTGTTAAATATAAAACAAATCTTTAAACTTCATTACAGCTGCTGTAAAGATACATACCTCTAGGTTTATGACATAATGGCCAAATAACAATAATGTAAAATAGATAAAAGAAAAGTCATTTTGGTGTCATAGGCATTTAGATTTGAGTTGATATAGTTATTAATAAAATATATTAAAGAAACACCAAATTATCAATGTAAATGACACACAAGTCCTTAATATGATATAAGGTAAGGCTAAATAATTTAGAAATTATTCTTTCCACAGTGAAACAATTTTCATAAGATCATTTTTATTTATGCCATTGGAATGTTTTTTTAAATCAGCATAAAATAATTGAAGCTAACATTTGAAGATCATACATTTTTTATAGGGTTAAACATTTTTCTCATAGCTCCTAATTATATCTGTGGTAACTGCCAACTCAGTATCTAAACCCACAATATGTTTTTATCTATTAAATATAGAATTTTGCAACCTTTCGGTCTAATGATGTGTATTCAGAAATGTATGATTATTGAAATATTCACTTTTAAATTTAGAACACAAAATATGATATATATTAATACCTACATCCCTCAGACAGGAATGAATAGGAAACAATTAAACATCCTGTTTGAGAGTTCTAGGTTTCTTTTTGGCAAAAACATGTGCGTATTCATATGTTCAAAAAATAATTTAATTGAATCACTTTTCATACTTTTAGCCAGTAACATATATATTCCCTAAGTCTTTAGTTTTTTTCTGTCTGTGCTATCTATTTTGGATGTATTTTATTCTCTTTAACACTTTAACTTTTAGGATTAGTAAAAGTGAAAGAAAATTTTTTTTAACAGCAAAGCAATTGCACATGATCAATAATGTATATACTTAGTATTCAAAAATAAAACACCAAGTTTGAAACAATTTGTAAAACAGAAGAGATACACATGCTTTAGAATAGCTGCTACTGTGTTGAAATGGCCTCTGTGTTTCCTGAAGAACCACACCATGCCCATGGCCATAGTAGGTAGAAGCATGTGCCAACAATCATTAAGCACCGGGATAATTTCCAAAGCTTTCCTTTTACATTTTTTTCCCCTAATTGTCCTGGAAATATAATGCAGGGCTTTTCCCAGTCTAGGAACACTGTGAACAATATCTGTAGCCCATTTTTATTTTATTTTGAGACAGGATCTCCCTAAGTTGCATAGGCTGGCCTTGAATTTGCAATCCTCTTCCCTAAGTCTCCCAAGTACCTGGGATCACAGGCATCCACCACCATGTCCACCAGTCTTTAATTTTTTAACAAGTTTCGCTGTATATATTTTGAGTTTACACTGTGATGTGATGGTATTCATACAGAAATTATATTCACTATAATGAATTAAATTATAATGTTGATCATCTTACATAGTTACTTTTATTATTTTTATGACAATCTCAGCTAAAATCACCTTGTTTAATAAAACTTCCTAACGCAATACAATTTGTAAATATTACCCACCATTGTGTACATTAAATCTCTAGATATGTTCATCTTATGGTCTGAGCAGACTTAGATTGTGAAAAACAACCAAAACACAATCTTAGATTGTGAAAAACAACCAAAACACAGTCTCAGTCATTTCAAGAATGTGTATTGTAATCATGGCCAAGACAAGTTATTTGCTAACACT
>PVLC010037626.1:0-15150 GCA_004027655.1 Graphiurus murinus
GAGACCCGGTTTCAAAATAAAGAATAAAAAATAGGGCTGGGGGTATAGCTCAGAGGTAGAATGCCCCTGAGTTCAATTCCCAGTACTGCAAAAAAAAGGGGAGGGGGGTGGAGGGAGAAGCTTATAAAACTAAATATGGATCTCAGCATTAACAGCTGAACAGAATTAAAACCCTTGAATTAAAAAATCATAAGTAGATGACAAAGTATGTAGAAACTGAAAACTTGCAAACTAGTTAAAACTTGGAATTGCTGACTATTCAAAAACTATACAGATGGATCATGAGTGATGGAGAAAGGCAGAGAGGGATTATGGATGAATCTGCATTGTTCTGGATGCTTAAATATTGAGCGAGGCTAATGCTGGCAGCAGATACAGTGATGATAACCTGCCTATCCTTCCACTGGGTTCACAATTTTGATCTGTGCCTCAGATATCTGATGGATCTCATTGATTTTGGTGCCTTGATGCCTGGTTATGCAGCCAATCAAAGTATTTGGAATGGTGAGTTCATAAGAAGTTGCCTGAACAGATGCATCCAAACCTGAACTGAATCAGGTGTTGCCAAATGTCATGGGAAAATGAGACTGTTGCATTGCCAACTGGTGCAGCTTAATAATTCAGTTTAGCTTGACATATTTTGAAATTTTATATAAATGGAATATTACCATATGTACTTTGTATTTTTATTCTCTTGCTTGATATTACATATGAGCTGGGAATGCAGCATCTGCAGTGGCCCCAGTGATTTCTATCTTTGTCCTGATGGGGTCCAAAAGGATTTAGACCTTCTGAACACTCCATGGAACATAATATGGAACCAAGATATTGATAACACCATGTTCCTGAGACCAGATGAACAAGAGACATGAATACTATGGATACCTCAGTAAGATACCTATCCTCTAGAAGATGGAGGATAAATCTGACACACCAGAGACTGTCACATTGGTACTATGTTCAAAAGTTTAGCCTAGAAAACACCCAGTCATCCCCTGCTGAATACCTGACCAGCTAGCAAGACACCAACACAAAGCCAACATAACCTCCTCTCCCTGTTAGATTAGGTAGTGACTTTTTTTTTCTGATTAGGAGGACATATCATCAGGGTTGGGCTTTTCTTTTGTGCTTCCTGTGCCTCAGTCAGCACCATTAACTGGGGATCAAGAGTATTTCATCTAGCACCATGGAATCCTAAATAACTATATGAAGAATCAATGGGCAAATTATGCTGGACACCAAATACATGGCCATAGGATCCATGCTTCCTATTTATTGCACCATTTAGAAACACTTGAGCAGAGAGTGTGATGTCACCATTTCTTGAAGCCATGCTGAGGTGCCAGATTGGAGCTGACACCTATGAGGATAGGGCATTGTCCTTCAGTGTGCAGTGTACACTGTAAACAATGACCATTATGTGGGGTGATGTCTCTAGTTGTTTAGAATACATTAATACAGAAAAGCAAGGCCTAGAAAGAGGAGATGCCTCACTCTGCTTCACTCCCAGTGATCCACTGGGGGAATCTGGTCATCATTCCTGTGTAATTTAGGCTCTGTAGATACAGACATCAAGAATCATAGAGCAGATGAACCTACAGAGGATATAGGAAGGGTCCCATCAGAGTGAAAGGTATCACTGCCAACTTATTAATGTGAGTTTCTTGTGCTAGGGAATCACAGACAACAAAAAGAGCTATTCCTACCAGTCACTGATTCATCATGAGAAAGTAGGTGTACCGCTGCACAGTGGGGAGGGAGGAATAAATTTAGCACTTAGGGAATCAACTTGGGCATTTCTGGCACTTCTGGCTCCACTTTTAACTGCAAAGAAGCAGGTACTGCAACTAGAGGCTATTCACCAAGAACATAATCACCAAGGAGTCAGAACTCTCAGGTGAAGAGACCTAGAGGACTCTACCTGGCAAGTCACATGGATTAGCACAAGTGCTATCCATTAGCATTCCTAAGCTACCTTTCCCTGGTAAGTTTGATTAACCATTTGGAGTGAGCTGAATAAGAGAAATAGGAGGATGAGGCGGACAATAAGATTCTCTACCCACGTACATTTTGCCCATTTTGTTTCCCCACCCACAAGCAGGTGTCGCACACAATGTGCGTGGCTCACACTGTCTGTCTGCTCCAGTGTGGAGGTAACTGTCCATTTCATCTATAGGCCACTCCATCTAGAGGTGTCTGTCATACCTCTCTTTCAGTCCTAGGGTGGCTCATAGCTAATGATAACTGAAGGCAAAGTTCCAGTCATCATGTGTCTAGGAGAAGTAGAACTGTGGTCTCCCTCACACTCTAGTTTTCCTGGGGGATCAGATAGGGATAAAATTTACTTTGATCATGTTTTGGTTTGGCTGCTTCTACCACTAAAACTTTCTTCCTGTAGTTTCTTCCACATCTCTCTTGAGAACATTTCATTTTTTAATCTTTCCTGCAAAAATTCCTGCATAAGGTTCTGGAGTTAGTGAATCTGACTTAACATACATTTCACAGGTGGGAACTCCTTACACATAGCTTCTGCACACACAGCCTAGGATGGCAGCCTTTTAAAATACTGCCTCCTTTGGGATGAGCTGTATTAACGTCCCATTATTGACTACCTTTCCGTTCCAGTGATATGGAGGCGGGGAACATTCAAGACAATTAGTCTAAAATAAATTGCAAAAACTAGGAAGAAGAAACAGAATCATGTTCAGAAGATATGCAGGTTCTGTGGACAGGAACACCAAGAGCTGACCCTGACACCACTGACACTGGAGTTAGGAACTTGGGTACCTTAGTTAGAGTGCCCTAGGGAGTGGATCTGAATATAGCAGTTTGCAAGCCTATGGTTTCCTTGAGAAATGATCCCAGGAAACACTGTAGGAAACTGGTGAAATGACCCAGGGAAGGAAAGGGAAGGAAGCCAATGGAGACAGAAGAGAAGAGCAGAAGTCCCTAGAGTCAGCTGGGGTACAATCCTCCGAGGAGCTGGACCACTTGTTTACCACTCCCCTTCAGGGGTTGAGCTCTGCTCCCAGTGGCTTTAACTCTCTGATCCAGAGTGGCTCTTCATCCAAATAAAGTCCTCAGGCAGGGAATCCCAGGTACTTCCTCTAAAGACAATCTTCCATTATTAAACTGAGGTATGCTGATGGAACAGTGGTAATGTATCTGAAATTGTCTGCTATGGTCTTCTCTTTTAGATATGAACTAAAATTAGATTGAGAAGAACAACTATTCAAAAAGGAAAAGGAGACATAAGGCTTTTATGTTTGTCTGCCAGAAAAATTCAGATTTATTTAAGATGTTGGGATATCTGCATATGAGAAAACATGACAGATAAGAAATATTTCCAAGAGTATTATATAATAGCAGACAGATTTTAGAGAAGATTCAAATTGATCTTTTGAGAGAAAGAGACAGCAACCAGGCAGGGAGGGAGAAGTATGTTTGGAGGCCAAACTCAACCTAATTATCATTTAGAAATAAGGGTTTACAGTTGGCCTTGCATGACAGAGCTCCCAGATAGACTCCACAAAGAACACTGGTAGACAGGAGAATGCAGGTGGCAGCGCTCAGCAGCAAGAACCCCCACAGCAGCTGGGGCGGCAGCAGCAGGGCTGGCAGCAGCAGGTTGGGCGGCAGCAGGTGGTCCTGCAGCAGGTGGTCTGGCAGCAGATGGGGCGGCAGCAGCAGGGCTGGCAGCAGCTAGACCCACAGCCACCGAAGCCAGAGCCACAACCACCACAGCCACCACAGCAGCTAGAACCACCACAGCAGGGGCTGCAGCAGCTGGATCCACAGCAGCTGGGGCGGCAGCCACAGAGGCGCCAGAGGGGCACACAGCAGCTGGGGAGGCAGCAGGGGATCCTGCAACAGGTGGGCTGGCTGCAGCCACAGCCCTGTCCAGAGCAGCAGGAACCACAACAGGAGTTAACCATGGTGCTGGAGGTTAGACTTTCTGGGTGTGTTTCCAGGAAGGTGAGTTTGGAATGTTTAGAAGTCTCCCTGCCCCACATCCCCTTTTATACTCTGCTAAGGTGCTATTGTCGTCACAAGTGACACTCTTTCCTTGTTATTGTTTATAGTGTTAAGTGGGCAATTATCACCTTAGACAAGTTCCATTATGTTTAAAGTTTTAGGCTGGATGAAAAACTGTATTTGGTTTTCCTGATTTAGTAGGACTCATGTATCAAGTCTTTCTGAGTCACCTCCAAAGTGTGTTTCTGCTTTAGTTTCCTCATAGAGAGACTTCACATGACACTTTGCTTCTGTACCATGTGCTTTCTTTTCAGTTTGCATAGTTCCTCATCTTTGACCTTGGATAATAATTATAGTGGTATCATTCTTCTAGGACGACAGAAGGATAAAAGTGTGTTTTAGCCTGATGCTCATTCAGGCTGGGTAAATAATTTTGGAATGTGAAACACAGACCCCTGGCATAAGAACAAGAAGGGCATTGGGACATATCCCCTTTCCCATGATCAATCATGATCTCTTTCTGTGTTCTTTCAATTGGATATACAAAACTATTGTAAGGTGGAAAGCCAAATGGTGAAGCTTTTTCGTTTCTTTCCCTGCAGAAACAACTCTCCAGAATGCCTTTTGAGGGCCTCTTGGTGGGAGTTGACTGCAGAAATCAGCTATTGAATCAAGTCTAGTTCCTTTGAATCTGTACTTCA
Source organism: Graphiurus murinus (assembly GCA_004027655.1). Lineage (NCBI taxonomy): Eukaryota > Metazoa > Chordata > Mammalia > Rodentia > Gliridae > Graphiurus > Graphiurus murinus. The sequence continues at coordinate 4,677 of PVLC010037626.1, forward strand.
AGGGAAGTTTAACCTTTTGTGTTAGACTTTTCTAACTTTAACAGGCATATTGAGTGATATCTTCTGTTTCCAGGATTCATTTGCCACCTGAGTTCCATGCCTGAGGGCCCTGGTCCTTTATTATAACTCATGTCTGCCATATTGCTTTCACTGTTGAGTGGCTGGCATCTCAACATGCCCTGATTCTCTACTTCCTCATTATTCGGGTTGTTGATTAACTGTTTGTTTTATTTTCCAAAATTCAAAAAAATAAAAAAAACAAACAAGATCACAAAGAATAAAAAAAAGATGTGATCGATGAATATCAACTTACAGTTAAAGATACAGGAAAAGATTAAAGAGTACGAAAGTGCCCATGCAGATAGCTCAGTAACTACTGTTTATAAATATGAGGAATTCTCCCAGTCCATTAGTTGGTCCCCTGTGGTCAAGGAACACAGAGACTAATTGGTATCCCTATGATGTCATCTTTAAGTGTCATAATTAAATCTTAATTAAGAATATTTAAAGACTAAGCCCCTTGAAATATTTTATCATGTTAGTTTGCTTAGTACACATCTGACATACTTGTTTTTATCTTTTAGGTCTGTGTTGGTAAAACTGGAGAACATGAAATATTTGACCCATTAGATGTCCTTGCAGGGAGCAATTTCACAGTATTTTTGTGCCAGAGAGACATGAGAATGTTAAATCGTGGAAGACAGATTTGTTTGTATTTTATTTATTTATTTATTTATTTATTTATTTATTTATTTATTTATTATGAGTGGAGAGATTTTTATAGAAATTTCAGGAGACTTAGAAAACCCTTTCATCACAGCTAAAAAGGCATGGTATATTCCATTGTAGACCAATGTAAAGACAATCATATCTCTTACACCAATGCTTCTCACAGTTGGCTACAGAGTGGAATCGCCTGGGGACTGTTAAAACCTGGAAAAGCCTGACACCTACCCAGAACAATTCTTACTTAGTTGCTCTGGGGTAGCACCTGGGCGTCGGAAGTTTTTCATGCTCCTCATATTCCTGATGGGGAGTTGGAACATGTGGTAGGAAATATTGTTACAGAATTTAACTCCTCAAGAGTAATAGGAATATTAAATTGAAGAATATTGAAATCTAGATGGACCATTTAATTATAAGAATTCATGTGTGTAATTATGTGATGGCAAGTCAGAAATGGCCACTAGTGCAGAGTTATGTGTCATTCACAGGAATCTATGGAATGTGATGAGAACCTGGTGTTCCTCACAATAGAATGTGGGCAGAAAAAAAAAAAAAAAGATGGGAAAGCCATAGCTGTAGGCTCCATGGATCAAGAGATGTATTGATATACATATATGTGCATATGGCTATTTAAAAGAGCTTAAGAATGAATGGGCTGCTATAAACATTGATATGGTTGTGTCACTATTGTATTCTAACTTTAATCATTTTGGAAAGATACCAAGGAGTGATAGAAAGACATGATCATCCTCCAGACTTGAATCCTGATACAGTTCTCAGATCTACACACCACTGACTGAAAAACAGGCTGTTCCTGAGAGGTGATCCCAGGAAGCACTGTAGGAGATGTGAAATGACCCAGGGCAGGTAAGGAAGTCAGCAGAGACTGTATAGAAGAGCAGAAGCCCTTGGAAGTCAGCTGGCGTCCAGTTCCTTGAGGACCTCTGGGGGACTGGGGAAACCTGTCTCACTCCCAAGAGAAGTGAGCTGGAACACTTGTTCACCACTCCCCCTCACTGGTTGAGCTCTGCCCCCCCCCCCCAGCCTCAACTCTCCTATCCAGAGCATGCTCTTTTTCCTGAGAAAGTCCTTAGACAGGGAGTTTTCCTCTGAAAACCATCTTCTTGTATGGGAATGAGGAGTGCTGACAAACAGAGGGGAACCACCCAAAATTGTCAGCTAAGGGTTTCTCATTCTTTAGAGATGAACTACTGAAAAATTAGAATCAGGACAATTCAAGAAAGAAAAATAAGGACATATGAGACTCTTATATTTGTATGCCAGAAAAGTTCAGATTTATTTCAGATGTAGGAATATCTGCATATTAGAAAATATGACATAGACCAAATATGTTCATGGAGGTTACATGATAGTTCACAGATTTTAGAGAAAATTCAAAAAGTGGTCATTTAGGAGGAAGAGAGAGAGAGAGCAGCATATTTGGAGGCCAAACTCAATCTAACAGTCCACTGGAATTAAGGGTATACAATTGGCCTGGCATGACTGTGCCCCCAGGTGGACTCTATGAAGAACACCGGTTGATGTAGCCAGGAGAGTCAGTTGAGAGCACTCAGCAGCAAGAGCCCCCACAGCAGCTGGGGCGGCAGCAGCAGGGCTGGCAGCAGCAGGTTGGGCGGCAGCAGGTGGTCTGGCAGCAGATGGGGCGGCAGCAGCAGGGGCGGCAGCAGCTGGAGCCACAGCCACCGCAGCCACCACAGCTACCGCAGCCACTGGAACCACCACAGCAGGGGCGGCAGCAGCAGGGGCGGCAGCAACAGCAGGGGCGGCAGCAGCTAGAGCCACAGCCACCACAGCCACCACAGCAGGGGCTGCAGCAGCAGGGGCTACAGCAGCTAGAACCACAGCCACCACAGCCACTGGAACCACCACAACAGGGGCTGCAACATCTGGTCACACAGCAGCAGGGGAGACAGCAGCTAGAGCCACAGCCTCCGCAGCCACCACAGCCACTACAGCCTCCGCAGCCACCACAGCCACCACAGCAGCTAGAGCCACCACAGCAGGGGCTACAGCAGATGGATCCGCAACAGCTGGGGCGACAGCCACAGAGGCGCCAGAGGGGCACACAACAGCTGGGGAGGCAGCTAGTGGTCCAGCAGGTGGGCCGGCTGCAGCCACAGCCCTGCCCAGAGCAGCAGGAGCCACAACAGGAGTTGGTCATGGTAATAGAGGATGGAGGATCTGGTGTGTTTCCAAGAAGGTGGGTTTGGAAGGTTTGGAATCTTCCTGCCCCACATCCCTTTTTATACCCTGTGAAGGGACTGCTGTCTTCCCATGAGACACTCTTTCCTTGTTATTGTTTGTATTCATAAGTAGGCAATTATCAAATTAGACAAGTTTATTTTGGGATAAATTTTCAGGTTGAATGGAAAACTTCATTTGCTTTTTCCTGATGTTTTAGAATTAACCTATAAGCTCTCCCTGAATCACTTCCAAATTGTCTTCCTTACTTTACCTTCCTCAAAAAGAGCTGCTGTCACATGATATCCTTCCCCTGTGCTCTATCCTTAAGTCTAAGTTTGCATAGTATATCATATCTGCACTTGGGTAATAATGCTTTTATATTCACATCATTTTTATGAAACCACGGAGGCATAAAGCTGTGTTAATAAATAGGCAAATAAGTTTGAAATATTAGACATGAGCCCCCGTCATGAACAAGAAGGCCATTAGTGCATATCCTCTTTCCATGGTCAATTGTGATTTCTAGTTCTTTCCATGGGATATACAAAACTCATGTATGATTGAATCCTAACTGGTGAAAGCTTGATGTTTGTTTTTCTCCAGAAACAAATTACCATAAGCATTTTTTTGTCCTTTTGCTGGGAGCTGGCTACCAAGTCATCCACACCACTAGGTCCATGTCCCTCAACTCTCAACTTTGTGGGTAGTGTTTTCTTCTGTCTTTTCAGCTTTAACTGGCCATATGTAGTTATATCTTCTGTTTTTCTGGTTCCACTTGCAAACTCATTTAAGAGTCCTGAAAATCCTGGCTCCTTCCCATACCCCTTTCCCTGCCATCTTGATCTCTCTGTTGAGTGACTAGGCTTTGAAGATCCACTCTTCTATCATTTGTCATTATTCAGGCTGTTAATCACATTTCTCACTTTTGATTGTATTTCATAAAAGATAAACATAAAAAATAAAATCAGAGAGAAAAAGAAAGCAGACAGTTCAAAGGATATGAGCTTACATTTTAATAGTGAGGATGTAGTAAAAGCTTAAAGGATACAAAAATACACATTCAAATTTCTAGGTTACTACTCTCTCTAAAAATAAAATACTACCAGTACCTCAGTTGGTCCCTTATGGGTCAAAACAGACAGAAGGAGACCAGTTGATGCCTCTTTGATACCATCCTTAAATGTCTCTATTAAGTCTTAATTAAGAACACTTAAGGAAGAAGCCCCATGACAATATTTTTATCATGTTAGCTTTCATAGCAAACACCTAATATATGTGTTCTTATATTTAAGACTTGTGTTTTAAATACTGGAGAGCATGAATAATTAAATAATTATATCCTAGCTGGGTATCTCGTTCATCATTCTCACTGTTATAATCCAAAAGACCTGACCACACAACTCAGAGGAAGGAAGATTTATTTGCTCACTGGTTTTTTGGAGATTCCATAGTTCAGTCTATGTCAGGCAAATCTGTGGAGCTCAGAGCATGGTGTCCAGAAGCAGAGAGAGCGAAAGAGCAAGGGTTCTGCTCTCACATAATGGAGGTCAGAAGCAAGGGAGCAAGCAATCAAGAAGATCCAAAGATAAAAGCACAGACCCAAAGGCCACACCTCCAGGGACTCACCTTCTCCAGCCACACTCCACCTGTTTAGGTTTCCACCCAGTAAACCCAGCACAGTGGATTATACACAGATGTGATTACAACTCCTACGATTTTATTACATCAACTCTGAACATTAATACGTGAGCTTCTCATGGGACATTCTGTATCTAACCTTAATATGGGTGCAGTGGTGCACACCTATAACCCCAGGACTTGGGAAGCTGACAAGGGAGAGTCACAGGTTGAAGACCAGCCTCAGCAACTTTGTGAGAACATGTTTAAAAAAAGTATCATCTATCTATCTATCTATCTATCTATCTATCTATCTATCTATCTCATCATCAACTATCAATCACCTATCTAATTATCTATATATCATCTATCTATCTATCTATCTATCTATCTATTATCATCATATATCTATTTGACTGGGGGTATATCTCAGATGGAGAATGCCCCTGGCTTCAATCTCCAGTATCAAATAATAATAATAATAATAAATTATATTATTAATAATTATTATATTATATTAATATGTTATTATTTAAATATAGTTATCATTGATATTCTTATTATTGAAATATAGTTATTATTAATGTTAATGCCACCAACTAATTATTGATATTAATAAGGATGTTAATATAGTTATTATTACATTCCTGAGCAGGGAGCCATTATACTGGGCTTGCAGTGCAAGAGAGTCAGAGAAAACATGAAGGCATAGAATTAAAATTTCTTTATTACTAGGGGAGAGGTTTATATATCCATTTACCACAACTAATGAGGCAGAGTACATACCCACTACAGAACTACACATAGATGATCACAGTCCTAAACCAGTTGTTTTCAAAGTTGCTGCACAGTGGAAACACCAAGACAGTGTTAAAAATGAACCATGTTTGGCTTCTGCCCCAAACAATTTTCATTTAATTGCAGAGGTCCCCTTAGGTGCCATGCCTTGAGAATATCATGCAGGTACTTTTATCTGACTGGGGTTGACACTTGGTCTGGTTAAAGTCCTGTTCCTTTAGCTGACAGTGCCTCAGCTATAAGAGCCGCTTAATCTGGAGGTGTCTTCTCAATTCACACCCTCTCCTGATGCCTTGGGGTGGCCCACAGCTAGTGATGAAGGAGTAGGAATGCAAAGGTCCCTCTACCTTGTCTCTAGGAGACGCAGTGCTCTGGTACTACCACACTTTAGAGCTTCCTGGGCAATTCAAACTAGGCTAGAATTCACTCAACCCACACATTGGCTCAGTTGCTTCTACTGCTTGAACTTGGTTCCTGTGATTTCTTCTAGCTTTCTTCTGAGAGCATTTGTTTATTAATCTTTCCTGCAAAAATCCCTGGGTAAGATTTTGCAATTAGTGAATCTGACTTAACACACATTTCATAGACACCTCCTCATACACAGCCTACTGTGATAGTCCCTTAAGCACTTCCTCCTGTAGGATGATAATTACTAACCTGGTTCTTACTTACCCTTCAGAACCAGTGATGCAGAAAAAAATAATTCTAGATGACTAGGCTAAAATTAGGAAAAGGAAACAGCACCATGTTCAGAAGATTTACAAGTTCAGGGGACAGTAAAACCAAGAGTTGATCCTGACACCATGGTAACAATTTGTGACATATGAGAGATATGCTGAAGGATACCAACACTGAGATTAGGAACAGTGGTCTTTCAGTCTGGTGCCCTCAGGCAGAGAAACAGATACCAGGGTAAGAGCAAGTAGTTAGTTTAGGAAATAATCCCAGGAAATACTGTAAGGAACGTGGAAAGAAAGTTCCAAGGGAGGGAGGGAAGCCAATACTGAATGACATAAAGACCAGAACACCCCTGAAAGCAGCGGGGTCTAATCTCACTGAGTAGCTCAGGATGACTAGCAGGACTTACTCCAGGGGAATTGAATTAGAGCATTTATGTACTGGCAGCCTGCTTCTGACCCTGGCAGCTAACAGATGACCTGTTTCAAAGCAACATTTTTCTATCTTATTTTCCTTTTGCCCCTCTCTTTCTTCCCTTGTTAACAAGTAACAGGCTCTTACAAGTTTATTGACCGAAGGAATGAAGACTGGGTACCTGGCACCTGTGAGTCTATAAAAGAACCAACTCAAGGATGACTTAGACTTGAATTGTGTCTCTTCTGACAAAGCCCATGTGACCCTGAAGAGCTAACTCTTAAAAGGGATTTGATTCCTTTGTTCAGGGAGAATGCAGGGTTTGGTTCTGAACTCTTAAGTTCCCTGGCTTATCTGGTTTGCTAACAAACTAGTACATTTCTTTTTCCTTCTTCTCCAAGGCATGTCCCAATTATTTGATCAGCAAACTGGGTGACCACAGCAGGACCTGAGTACTCTTCTAGCTCCCAATTTCCTGTAGGTTAGGTACCGTGAGGGACTTCTCCTTCACCCTCTTACTGTGCTGAGGGGGTGAGGTGGGGAAACTTGTAGAGAGCTGGCTATTCCAGATTTGAGAGACAGGGAAGACTGCCTCAGGTAAAAAACTATCTGGACAGGGGTACTCTTCCATGAGGAGCAGGGAAGATTGAAGACTTCCCAACAGCTGCCAAAGTTCTTTTTCACCTTGGGGAATTCTCACTTTTTCCCCCTGAGCAGGTACAGCTTGCTCTGCCATTTGAATTGATTTGGGAGGAAGGAAACCGAATGCAGTGAGTTGCAACAAACATGGCCTATTAGGTAAGTTCCCCCTTGGAGTGCACCCCAAAGCCCTTCAATTCCTCACGTCTAGTCCCCTCTTCTTGATGGGGGGCATTTGGTTGGTTCCTTTTGTGGGAACTTTTATGGACCCTCTCTTGCTGGGACCAAGGTTAAGTGAGAACCAATGGGTCTTATTCCCATTTGTAAATGTGGGTTCTTGTCCTGACAGCTTATCTGTTGTCTGAAGATTCCCATTAGTCTGTTTGTGGGCCCTCTATCTGGGTATATGTCTAGTTGTATGTTTTCTCGTTGTAAAATGCCTGTGCTATGTTGCTCCTGGGTCCCATGGATCTCTTTGAGGGTTTTAGCTAAATGGCTTAGGGATAAAATTAAGAAAAGAGATTTTACAGTGACATGATTTGGCTGATGCATGTGAAAACACTGTGGTTGAGGATATATGAATTATTCTATTTTTCTGAGTATGGTGTGATCTTATGATTGGAATTGTTTGGTCAAATGAAAAAGAAATTCCAGCTTTTTTTTGTGTGTGAGCATCTATGCAGTTGTAGGATAAGGAGTCTGAACAGCCTGTATCTAAGCTAATACTGCAGAGAACAGCACCACTTCTGGTTTCTGGTGTATCAACCAAAAGAAAGTGGATAAAGATTTAATAAGCTTAAGATAAAACTGTCCTTTCTGCTGCACTGCTGTGGCTTTAGGGCAATGGCATTTACCATGAAAGCAGCACTTCCCTGGCCTTCAGTGGTGGCAGCAACAATGGTGGTGCACCTTGATGGTGTCACTCCCTGCTCGATACCAGCACCTGGGAGGCTTTCCCCATGGTCTGTAGCCTGGGGCTCTATAAATCTGCAATTTCTCTCTGGCTCTGGTGCTAAAATAAAAAGTGATATCTCATCCCCTGTCTTCTGGGTCCAAGGGGTGCAGACCTGGTGTTGGGCTCTCATCTCTTGGTCCTGTCTTCTCCCATCTGTGCCAACTGAAAGGGTGTATCTGTGTGTGGAAATGGGAACTGCCCAGCTCCTCCCTGTCTCCCCAGACCAGCAGGTGTGTGTGTGTGTGTGTGTGTGTGTGTGTGTGTGTGTGTGTGTGTGTAGGGGGAGGAATCGGGGAGAAAAACCTCAACCCTGCTCCCGTTCCCACTTTCTTCTTGATGTAGGCCCACCAGTTGAAGAGTCAGGGGCAAGCAGCATTCTCCCCTCTATGAGCAACACCAAATTGGGGAAAGTCTCATCCATTTGGCTAGGAAAATACCAGTTTCCAAGGCAAAGACAAAACCCTACTATACCATTAGTATGTGAGAAACAAAGAAAGCCAATCTACAGTTTGAAGGTCACCTGTATGGCTCCCCTCCTGTGCATAAAGCTTGTCAGCAAACATTTCCGGCTGGGACTCTCATTCCTCCTCTGTGACCAGATAAAAACAAAGGGCCTCTAGGTGCTTGGGTAGTCCTCAACTGTGCAAACACCTGCCTCTTGGCTCTGTTAGAATCTGCAGAGAAAAAGATGCTCAATAATAAAAACAGGGATTCTAAGAGTTGTAGGGGCGCTCTAGATCTCTAGAGCAAAATTTCCAGGCATATTATGATATGAAGCTGGAATACCTGAACATTAGGGAAAAAAAGTTTCAGTGACTGAGGGAGGAAATTAACATTAACCCTCACAGATAATTTGTGTTCCCTTTAAAATGTGTAATACCTGTGAGGAACCAATACTAGAGCCAACGTGTTTGTTGGCTGCCTCTGCAAAGATATCATAAAGAAAGAGCTCCTACTGCAGCTCTGGACAAAAGTTGACAGTGGGAACTATCTGATCCCTCTCATATGACAAAGCTTGTTGTGCAAGTTAAATGCTCCTCTAACCTTTTCACCTGGAAAGCAGTGACTTTATTTGCACTGAAAAATGCACTCTGGTCTTGACTTTTGTTTGCCAACCAGAAAAAGAAGAGGACTCACTTCACAGGAGGTTTTCGAAAAAAAAAAAAAAATGTGAGTAAGGTCATAGGGACCCATAGTACCCTAAAAAGGATGATTAATACTGCTCCAATCAGGATTTAACTTAAGAAAGGAATAGCCTTAAAAAGAAAACATTAGCAGAGATACAGCCTCTTCTGTGCAGGTTTTTAAAATATGGATAGATTCAGCTTTGCCTATTCCCCTGTACCCTCTTGACTGTGATGCCAGGTAATTATGGCTGGTTTATACTACTGGACTTAAAAGATGTATTTTTCTGAATCTCACTAAAAAGGAGATTTTAGCTGCTGTTTGCTTTTAAATAACAGGACCCCAATGACCTTCCAGTACTGCTGGGCTATTTTATCTCAGGGATTTGAAAACTCCCCTGTTCTGTTTAATAAAATTCTAATAAAGGACTTCAGAGAGTTGCAGTTGAATCATCAAGTTCTTTTGTAATATGTGGATGACTTGCTTGTAGTCATCCCAGATTATGGATACTGCCTCTTTAAACACTATTACAATATTAAACCACCTGGCATCATGTGCGCATAAGGTCTCCCCTAATTTTAGCAAGAAACAAATCACCTATCTGGATTTCAGTTCAGCTAAGGTACCCGATATCTGAAGTCAGATAAAAATAGACTGTTTTGAGCCTCGGGGAACCCAGAGATCAGAAACAGTTGTGTGGGTTTCTGGGAATGGCTGGGTTATGTTTTATTTGGATTTCACATTTTGGACTAATAGCAAAACTCCTATATGTGGCTTTAAAAAAAGAGACAGGACCTTTGACTTGAACCTTAGAGTGGCAAACTGCATTTGAGAAGCTAAAACAAAACCTCATGACAGTCACTGAACTAAATGTGCCCGACTTAAAAGGGAGTTCAAATTATATGTGCATGGAAAATAGGGTTCAGCCCTGGAAGCATTTATAGGCATTAGGAGACACAATGTGACCAGTAGACTATTTGTCAAAGCAGCTGGAAGACTCAGCAAGACTGGATTCTCTGCTGTTAAATAGTAGCTACCACTTATGACTTACTATTGGAGGCTAAAAAGTTTACTCTAAGGCAACCTATTACTGTGTTTGTTCCACACCAAGGACTGGTCCTCTTAGAACAGAAGGATGGTTACTGGCCAACTGCTGGAAAAATGGGGAGATAGCACACCATCCTACTAGACAACTCAAATGTCAGCCTTAAGACCGTGTCCACCCTAAACCCAGTGACTCTGTTGCCAGCAAGTGATGATGGGTCAGTACAACATGACTGGCTGGAGATCTTGAACACTGTTTACTCTAGCAGTTTG
>PVLC010037627.1:0-15180 GCA_004027655.1 Graphiurus murinus
AAAAAAAAAAAAAAAAAAAAAAAAAAAAAAAAAAAAAAAAAAAAAAAAAAAAAAAAAAAAAAAAAAAAAAAAAAAAAAAAAAAAAAAAAAAAAAAAAAAAAAAAAAAAAAAAAAAAAAAAAAAAAAAAAAAAAAAAAAAAAAAAAAAAAAAAAAAAAAAAAAAAAAAAAAAAAAAAAAAAAAAAAAAAAAAGAAAAAAAAAATAAAAGGGGGAGAGTTTTATAGACTGTTTCTGAAACTTAAATTTACCTAGAATGAAGAGATAAACACAAGATATAGATATTTGAAATACATTTCTTTCTGTTGTTTAAATTAAATATCTATTACTTAAATTATAAAGTAATCCAAAATACAGGAAAATATAGAGGATATAAATACCCATATGCCTATGTTTGAGGCATATATGAAGTCCCCATAATTTGTTTCTTTAGAGATAACTACTGTAGAATCTTTCCTGTCCATACTTTGAAATTTTATAATGTACATCTGATAATATTTATATTATTGTTTTATGTGTTATAGAAATATACAGCTTACATTTTCATCTGGTATTGTTTTTTAGATTTAGCCATAGTGTTTCTTCATTGCCCTAACTTCTACCTCTGAGTAGTCCCTTTCCACCCAAATAAAAGTTTTATTTTTACTGCTCCCTGAAGTATATTAAAAGAATTGCAGTTTTAATAATAGTGCCTGGCTGGACATGGTGGTGCACGCTTGTGATGGTGCAGTACTTGGGAGGCTGAGATAGGAAGATTGCAGGTTGCTGAGACAGGAAGATCGCAGGTTCATGGGCAGCTGCAGCTACTTAGGCCCTCACAACTTAAGAGAAACCATGTTTCAAAATAAAGAATAAAAAATAGGGCTGGAGGTATAGCTTGGAGATAGAATGTCCCTGAGTTTAATGTTTAATTCCCAGTACTGGAAAAAAAAAAAAAAGTGCCTGTATACGGAATATTGGCCTCCAAGATATCTGAGTCCTAATTCCCAAAACCTATGACTATTACCTTATATGGTAAAAGAGACTTTAATGTTGTAGTTAAATTAAGAATCTTGAAGTAGGAAGTTTATCCTGGATTATCTCAGTGGGCTCAATGTAATCATAAGGGTCTTTATGAAAGAGAAGCAGGACGATAGTAGTAGACCTACCGGCTTTCCTGCTTAGACCTTCTGCTACCCTGCTGGCTTTGAGATAGAGAGGAAGGGTTATAAATCAAAGAACATAGGCATTGTTTAGAAGCCTCCAAATGGACACATCTTTGCTGATTCATTTTAGATTTATACTATACTACCATATTCTTAAATAAGTTTCTTCCAATGGTTTTTTCCCCAAAAGGTAAATAATTACTCTTCACATATCATTTTTGACTGGTAATATGCCTATCACTGAAATCCTGAACCAGATAGCCAGGTCATGGAATATGGTGATTGGCTTAAGTCAGCAAGAGTTACACCTGTATCTAGGAGTGGAGACAAATCTCACCCAAATCTTATGGCTAAGAATGGAATAGGAGAGGTTTCTTGGTCTTATTAGGGGAAATGTAGGCTGACTTTAAAAAGCAAATATCCATCAACCAGTACTCAGCAGATGGTTATTGAATGAACAAATAAGGTCATTTGATAAAAATTTCTGGAGATGAACATGAATTAGGATTTGTATTTTACAGATGAAGAAACAGCTTTGAAACAGGTTAGTCAGGTACTGTGGCACATGCCTGTAATCCCAGTACTTGGGATAGCAGGTCTGCAGCCAGTTTCAGCAACTTAGCAAGGCCCTCTGCAATTTAGTGAGATCCTGTTTCAAAATAAAAAATAAAATAGGGCTGAGGGAGATAGCCTGGAGATAGGATGCTGCTTAATCTCCAGTACCACAAACAAGAAAAAAAAGAGGTTAAACAGTTTGCTCATTGGGAAGGAAATGGGGTGATAGGGTACAAACTTGCAATTAGGCAGAATGAAAATCTAGAAATCTAATGTGTTGCAGGAGGACTATAGTTAATGTATTGTTTGCAAAGAGAGCAGATCTTAGGTACTCTTATTGTAACACTCAAAAAGGTAACCATGAAAGATGATGGATATGTTAATCTGCTTGCCTGTAGTAATTACTTCACATTTTATATACATGTGCATCTCTCTCTCTACACCCTAAATATATACAACAAAAATAAAATTTAAAACATAATTTGCTCAAAGTCACAAAATATTAGTAAGTTGAAGAATTGGGACTAGAATGCATGATTTCTGATTCTAATTTATTTTTTCATTAAACTGTGATGCTTATGTGTTATAATAATGTATTTTATTGCTTTAATAGACTGGATTGGAGATTTAACAACTGTAGAGAAAATATTCTAAGGAAAAAGCTTCAGATGGCTGACTGTTGTCAATTATTCAAACTTGACATATAATCCGTTCCTAAATTGGACAGGGCTAGAAGTTTTTCTTTAGTATAAAGTTTCAGGGATATCATTCCAGTCTTTGTTTACAAATAGAACTGTGAGAGGTTGGTATGGGAAATTATTAAATACCAACTTCTCTTTGCTCAACTTTATTCACATTTAACCAACATTGACTCCTCCTCCCCCTTCAATGTCTCTTAGCTGTCCTTGACTCAGCTGTTACACCTGGCCCATACTATTCAAAGACTTTTCTTATGAGAGATGGGAAGAATACTCTACCTTGTATATTTTATGAAATTGTGAGTATTTTTAAGCATTCTTTACAATTTAAACATAAAACAAAAATGCTGGCTATACTTCTATTGCAATAGAAATTTGGCTGATAATTCAGTAGTACTTTAAACATTGTTTTTGGTTTTGCTTCTGATATTGAAGTTAAGAAAAATGAAGAGCCTGCTGTATACAAAGCACTGTGCTGGGTACAAGGGATATAACATGAAATATAAGTGGTAAATGGCTGCTTCTCTCAGTTTCTAATCTCAGAAAACTATATCAGTGTTGCACTATGATATGGTAAATGGTGTGATAGAAGTGTATGCAGGGTGCTATACGAATAGGAAGGATGGGCTAGATCAAAGGATTATCATCTCCATTATCTTAGATATTTAAGGACTGATAAGAGTTAACCAAACTGAGGTATGTTGAGAGGATAAGAGGTGAGGAAGAATGCATTTTAAGATGAGGGGCAGCATATGTTAAGACATGGAGCTGAGAGACAGCCTACTTGTTTAGGGACCTGCAGATAGAATACAGTTACCAAAGTATGGAGTTAGAAAGTGATGGGAGTAGAGGTAGGGTTCTGAAATTAAGGCAAGAATAGGCTGGGATATAAGTAAGAGGCTTGGTTGCAAAAAAGCCTGGAGATCATGAAGAAGGCTGGAGACTTTATACGACCTATTTATTTTGTAAAAGGGTTTGGTTTTAATTCTCAAATTGGCCTCAGTTCTGAGATACCGTGTTACTTCACTGTTTACTAGCCTTGACTTAAGTAAATGGCTTAAGCTCTCTGACACTGTAGTGGTTTTTTTTTTTTTTTTTTTTTTTAAATCTGTAAATGTGGAGATGCATTCCTTCTTTGAAAGGTTGTTGTGGAAACTAAATGATAAAGCAAAAATGTACAGTGCCTAACACCTGGTAGATGATCAAGAAATTGTAATTGTCATGGTAATTTCTATAATATCTTGAATGCTTATTTTTTCCAGTTTGTATTTAAAATTTGTTATTGAAGTATAATATTACAGAAAAGTGTACAAATCATAACTGTACAGCTCTGTGAAGTATCAAAGTGAACACTACACTACCCAGGTGAAGGGACGGTCTTCCCCTCACAGCCTACGATACCCGTCCCCCCACCGCCGGCCCGTGTAGTTCCCAGTTCCCCAACTATGCGTCCCAGCCCCGACTCCTGACTACCGTGCCCTGTCCCTCCCCCCCCACCCCCACCCCCCGCTCGTGGCCACGAGGAGTTCAGCGCTTGCCCCATCACCACAAGGACACAGCACACAGCGGGAGGAGAGTGTCTGGTGCTTCCTCGCTTATTGTTCTCAGAGGGGATTCTTTTATGTAGTAGGGGAGGGGACTTCACAAAGGGGGAATGACAGGATCAAATCGTTTTTAAAAGTTACGGGCAGCAGCTGTCCATGAGCACGAAGTACTCCTTGACCAGCCCCTCTCGCCTCCTGTGTGTTGAAGATCTCCTACCCGCAAACTACACCTTGGGTCCCACTAGAACCCTCTGCCTCCATCTAGAGGAGGAGGGGAGAGTGGAAATTCCCCACACCCAGGTTAAGAAGTAAAATGTTGTCCTCACCCCTGAAACTCCATTGTACCTCCTCACATTCATTGCCTCCTGCCTTCTACCTAAAATAACCACTATCCTGACTCTTAATGTCATAAATTAATTCTGCCTGCGTTTGAATTTTATAAAATAATGTCATGTCTTTTAAATTTTTATTTTATTTTATTCATGCTTTTATTGGTGAATTTTAATGATACTTCATGGTGAGGTTCAGAACTATACAAACATGCATGCACACAGATCTTGGTGTGTGTTTCTTCAGTTCCTACCCTACTGTCCACACCTTCCCATAAATATTAGTGAGATTGGCAGAGGTGTCTTCATACATGGGCATAGAGTATTCCAAACTGTTTCTTTTCCAAAGAGTTATGTCAATTTACACACCAAAGAGGAGTGTAGGTGGGTGGTGGTTACTCTGCATTCTTACCAACATTGAGCATCCTTGGTGTTTTTCCTTTAGCCCTCTGGGTAAGTACAGTTGAGAGCCTCATGTGTTTGTTGGCCATTTGACATCTACTTTTGAAAGTCTCTTCAGGCCTTTTGCTCTTTTTTCTACTGAATTGTCTCTTTCTTATTGATTTATAGGAGTTTAAAGAAACTGTCCTAGGTACAAGTTTTTTCTGTTAGTGTTTATTGCAAATATTTTCTCATACTCTATGGTTTGCTTTTTCACTCTTAATGGTGGCTTTTGATGAAATTCTTAATTTTATTAGTCCTTTTATCAATCATTAGTCCCTCCCTTTATAATTAGTGTTTCTGTGACCTTTTAGTGAAAGAAATTTCAGAATAATTTTTATTCATGATTGAGAGGATTTGGAGATTTCTGGTCTTTTTTTTTTTTTTTTTTTCTGGTTTACTAGTTCCCTTAAAAGAACATCTTTTCCAAGGTCCTGTGCCTGGGATGGGGTGGGAGTGGTTGCTAGAATTTATTTTCCTTGGAACTTCAGACTCCATTTTTGTTCTCCAATCTTTATGCATCTGCCAGAAGGTCTTTCCAATTTCTTAAACTCTCAAGTTCTTTTCTATAATTGGCAGATATCTCACAGGGGAAAACACTCCCCAAATCAAGCCCTATTCTGTACTTCCCTACTCTCCCAGTTGGAGTTTCTATAATTCTTCACTGCTATGATATGTATCTGATGTCTACAGAGATTTTTAACAATATTTTCCATATAGCTATTCTAGTTATTCTCAGCTGGAGAGTTGGTCTGAACCACCTATTGTTCCATGTACTGAAAGTGGAACTCTGGCATTCTGACAAAAGAGTGGATGATTCATGTGCCATTACATTAGGACTTATTAAGTCTTAAGCAGCATCTTGCTAGCTTGTAAGAAGTCCTATTGAAGTTAGGGTCTTCCCTCTGTAATAGGGCATCCACATATGACAGCATTTACGGGTGATTTCTGTCTAGTTGTTCATGTTTCTAGTTAAAAAAGTAAAATTCAGATGAAGTGATTAATGTTTTCAATATTTATGTTTTGAAAAACAGGATCGCGAACTTCCAAGACTGATTAGAGGCCGAGTTCATAGGTGTGTTGGAAACTACGACCAGAAAAAGAATATTTTTAAATGTGTTTCTGTTAGACCAGCATCTGCTTCTGAACAAAAGACTTTCCAAGCATTTGTTAAAATTGCAGATGCTGAGATGAAGTATTATACTAAAGTAATGAATGAAATTTAAATAGTGATAAAGGGGGCCTAAAGAATATGAATTGAAGCATTTTCTGTTATTGTTTATTTTACCATTTCCATGGTTTTATAGCTGCTATTTTTCTGTATTTCACTTCGTGAATTAAAGTATTTAAATCCTTTCACATGTGGAGTTTTTGAAAGATAATTTTACTGTTTTTATTAAAGTGGTTCATTTGCTAATTCAACAACCACTTTAGACAAAAATGTTGACTATAATAGAAAAAGATACATACTTCTTTAACATGGGACAATAATACATCTGAGATAGCTCAAAAACCAGGGTCAGACTTAAGAGGGAAACATTAAAGACATTCTTATTCTAAGGAACAATCATGCCCACTATCAGTATCAGCATTATGCATTGTTCTGGAACTGGTAGTCTATACAGTTCATTTAATTACTTCATCTTTTTGTTTTTATTTTAAATATACTTTTATTAGTGCATTGTAGTCTCACATCATAATGAAGTCCACAGTGGTAGGGATATATATACACCTCCAGCTCCCTCCCACTCCCTCTGCTTCCCTGTATGTGATATTGAGGTTGGCATTGATAATTTCATATATATACGTAACATCAATGAAAGTGTTTGCTTCATTAATCCTCCCCCAAAAACCTCCTCTAGGCCCCTCTATTGCTCCACTGGGATTTCTCCTCCTTTGTCTAAATTCCCTCTTGTATTCCAAGAACAGCACTTTATACTATTACTCTGATGTATGAAACATAAAAGGAAATGTTAACCAATCCAGGTTTAAAGGACACCTGCTTAATATAGTTTTAAGCTATAAAAGACAATTATTTGTATGGAGACAACTAGCCTTATGTAGTTTCAATCACAGATCAACAGAAATACCAAGAAACATATCCTGTCTGTGTTCCTTTTTCTTGATATCAACTAATTTCATTTCATTCTCTCTCTTCTCATTTGTAATTTATATCACCTTCCTTTCTTCTTTTTCTATCCTTCTTCCTTTTCTGATTGACTACTACAGTCATATCCACAGGACAGTGTGTAGGTGAAGGGATATGAACTAGTGAAATTTCCTGAAATGCTTTAAGAACAGGAAAAAAGGTTCAAACTCTAGCACTAAGCATTTTGGTTATTCCACTAATCACATCTCAGTCTTCATCCATACTAACCCGTCTGCTGTGTGTGCACCTGTGCACGCATGCAATGAGAATTAAACCTAGAGACATTCTCCAAGCTACTCCCAGCTGTATTTTATTTTTTATTTTGAAATAGGGTCTCACTAGTTTGTTGAGAGTTGCACTAAGTTGCTGAGTTTGGCCTTGAATCTGATCCTCCTGTATCAGCCTCCCAAGTACTGGGA
The DNA here is from genome assembly GCA_004027655.1 of Graphiurus murinus. Classification (NCBI taxonomy): domain Eukaryota; kingdom Metazoa; phylum Chordata; class Mammalia; order Rodentia; family Gliridae; genus Graphiurus; species Graphiurus murinus. Next base: position 7,278 of record PVLC010037627.1, read on the forward strand.
TTACAGGTGAAATGCCTTACAAGAGATTTTGTGTGTGTGTGTGTGTGTGTGTGTGTGTGTGTGTGTGTGTCTCCAAGTAAAAGTTAATGGAAAACTATTATAGCAACCCAGTAAAGGCAAAAACACTGCAGATTCAGATTCTCAAGGAATGAAGGTTAAGTCTAGTTAAAAGTGAAGATAAAGAGGACATGAAATAGATATGGAAGAAAGAGTTATGTCAACTGTAGTCTCATGATCAGTTTCAGGGTAAAGAAAAGCTGGCACAGGGAGACAATCTGACACATAAAGAGACTGGTTGGGATGATGGCAGTGGTGTATGCTATTAAAGTTTTCCTAGAGATGTAAGGTGCTAGAAGTGACTCAATGGAATGCAAATCTGAATTTCCTTTTCTATTTATAGCCTGAGGAAGAATTGAATATGATCTGGGAGAGTCCATCTTTTATTCCTATTCTTCCTATATATGTGCATATGTTTGGGTCCTAGAATTCTGATTCTTGTAAGTGACAGGTTCATTTCTCTTCTGGGGCATGTTTATAGGGAGGTGGGTTATAGTGAGAAATCCTGCCACCCTTGGAATATTTCCAAAATACATCTTTCATGGTACTCTACTCAAAGACTATGATGGCTTTTTGACCATAGGATGAAGCATAAACTCTTACACTCCTAAGATATTTTAGAGCACTCAGAGTCTGGTATCTGTTCACTTTTATGACTTCTATAGCTGTTACTCACCTTCAAAAACATAGACTCCATTTACACAAGACTGTTGCCCATTTCTCAGGCAACAAGTAAGCATCTATCCTTGAGTTTCTCTCCATTTTCATCTTTCCCCAGAGTATAGTTAAGTGTGATCAGTGGCTGTAATCAGTAAAAAAATATAGGGCTCTGATAGAATTTGTCCCAGATAGTTCTTGGGACAAATTTAATGAGTTCCTCCAGGATAGAATCCTTTGGGATGTAGTGCCCCGTAGGCCCAGGAATGAGTAGAACAAGAAATGTGAGCAGGGGTGGTGCAATAATAAATAACTGATGATGACTGACTGCAGAGGCTGTTACTTCATTTGCCTGTAATGAATGAAGGGGAGCAGGATCATGGATTTGGGCCCTGGAGTCACTTTCAGACAGTCTGTATAAGTTGTCAGGAGAGTGAATAAACTGATGCCTTAGTGTCCACCCTTCTTGATTTCCCATGTTCTATGATTTTCTTTATAATTCAATGATTTATTTGTTTAATTGTAACAATTAACTGAGTAAATGTAAAGGACTCACATGATTATCATTACTGAATGCAGAAAATGCACAATGCTTTGTTTTAGACCTGAAACAAGGCGTTTTAGTTAATTTAAAGCAGTGGCTATTTGAAGAGTACCAAGTTATTCATATGTCAAATTGTTGAAAAATGCTGCTATGCTTTTCTTATATGTCTGTATTTTTTTTTCCTGAACGAGGGATTGAACCCAAGGGCACTCCACCTCTAAGCTACACTCCCAACCCTATTTTTTATTCTTTATTTTGAAACAAGGTCTCACTAAGTTGAGGGCCTCACAAGTTGCTGAGGCTGACCGCAAACCTACGATCCTCCTGTCTCAGCCTCCCAAGTGCTGGGTTTACAAGTGTGTGCCACCACACCTGGCATGTGCCTGTATTTTTATTAGTAAAGTCAACAGGTCAGTTGTTGTTCTATGGTTTTCTGCAGCAGACTTTTTAGATAAGATAAATGTCCTCTTCTTGTCAACCAAGAATTTCAACACTGTAGAAATATTTTCATTAATGTTCACTGCGTGCAATCTTTTAATGATAGATTCATTATTTTTGCTATGCAATGTATTCTGACAAAATTTTATCATTCAGCATAAGGACATGTCTATGAGGGAAGCATTTAATACAGAAGTTTTTTGGGTTTTTTTTGCGGTACTGGGGATTGAACTCAGGGACATTCTACCTCCAAGCTACATCCCCAGCCCTATTTTTTATTCTTTATTTTGAAACCGAGTCTCACTAAGTTGCGGAGTGCCTCACTCGGTAGCTGAAGCTGGCCGCAAACCCAGATCCTCCAGTCTCAGCCTCCCGAATGCTGGGATTACAAGCGTGTGCCACCACGCCCGGCAATACAGAAGTTTTAAATCTTTGTCAATAATTAGATTATTCAAGGAACTTTAAAATGCCTTAGACTGGTTGAAGAAATTTTGATCACATTGGATGGGGGGGAAACACAGAAATCTGTACTTTTAAAATGTGTCAGTCATGCTACTCAGAGTGTGGTTTACAGAACAGCAGACTTAGTAGTATCACCAAATGTAAAATTGTAACTTTTAAAATGTAGAATTTTAGGTCCCACACAAGACCTACTGAATCAAAACCAGCATGTAACAGAGTAACTAGAAGCATCATATGTAAATTAAGTTTTTAAACACACTATCTTTTATGAATCTTATATTCAGTCCAGACTGAGAATTATGGATATAACAGATAAAGAAGAGAGGCACCGTGATGAGAGCACTGAAACTCATGTGCACTATCTGTAAGTTATGACTGTGCTTTGTGATTATTAATAAAATTCATGATATCAGAGATAGATCCCACTCATTTCCCAGAGAAACAGCATCCTGAGAATCAAGTGTATTAAATTTCATTGGTGATTTTTCCAACCACAACACCAGCATGCTACATAAAAACTTTTAATGTGACTAGATTAAATAGTTCAGAAGGGTGAAAATTCCAGCAGTTGAACTCAGCTATATGTCTAGGGGAGAAACTTCCTCTTCTCTGTGGCATTTAAGGTAAATTATCTTTATTCCTTTCATTCTACCTAAATTGCTAAAACTTTCTATCAAATTAATATTTTTTTCATTCACCAATGAATCCTGGGGATAGCAACATGAGGTACAAAATACCAGTATGATCACAGATACTACATTGTCTGGGTGTCTGTTTAGGATGAAGAGTAGTAATAGAGTAGTCTGATAGTTTTCATGGGTCTGAGTTTACATTTAGGAATTCTATAACAAAGTGCCAAAACTAGTTCTACATGATTCAAGTTAGTAAGTCCTGGAAGGAGTTAGCAAGAGTAGCGATCCTAACTACTGAATGTATATTAGCCTGAAGGACAGTCAACAATATTCATGCAACATTGGCCACAACCAGGCACTGTACCTGGCACTGGCTCTGCTGTAGTGATAAAATCAGACATGTCTTTTCTGCAATCTGGTGGGAAGTCAGCCACAAATAAGTGATTAGGACTATTGAGTGAGATAGGATGAGTACAGGATGTCATGGAAACATAGCAGCAGTTCTCACCTGGTCTAAGGAGACAGAAAAGATTTAGCTGAGCAAGTCACATGTAAGATACCTGGAGAATAAGCGAGGGTAAATCAAATAAAATGGGGACAGAGGGAAACTGAGGCTAGGCAAAAGGAACAAGTGTGAAAAGCTGGAGTCAAGAAATTATGACCTGACTTCCAGGAAGTCAGGCAACTGAGGGAAGTTACACATCTCAGTCCCACTGACACTCAAAACTAAATTGCTGTGTAGACAGTGTCTTGACAAGAGAAAAAAGCAAAAATTGAACAAAGCATTGAAAAATTGAAAGGCGGCAGAAACAAAGACAGAGGACAGAAAAATACCCTGCGCGCCTCCTCTGGGGAACAGCTATGGCCATGGCTCGGGGTGAGGGGTGGCAGTGGCAGCATCTTGCCTAACTGCACCGGGACTACCAGCACTGCGACCTCCAGAGACTCCCAGGAAAAAGCCAATAACTTCCACAGAAAAGCAGCAAAAAAATTAACAAAAAACCTAAAATTGAGAAGTGACCAAATCAGAACCAAAAAAAAAAAAAAAAAAAAAGCAGAGGACTGTATAAGCTCTCCATTTCTTCCACCTGGGGAACGGAGCCCTGCAGTGCCTGTGCCACCTTAGCCGGGCAGCTGCTGACACCGCAGGCTTCCAGGGACCTCCAGGAAGAAACTGTGATTGTCCTGAGGTAATTACTGACCATCAGTGAAAGCAGTCAGAATTTCACTCCACACTTGACAGGGACCCGGCTGGATCCAGACACCACAGCTGCATTGAACCCATCGCTCTGGCAGTGATCTGGAGCAGCAAACTGCACCCATCAGGACTGTAAGTTAACGAGCCATTCCAGTGGGAAACAGCCTTGCCCGAACACAGGGACTTGCATGGCAAGGAAATAGACTTGTGGGGGCTTGAGACTCTGCGAATCACCCCTGCATAGGTGAGAGTGGCGACTACTATAGGAGGCAGGCGGGAGGGCACTGCAGTCAACAGTTTGAAGAGCCCTGATAGGGTCCCTAGAGATCACTGTGGGACATCTTTCCCTGGTGTCTGGGGAAAATAAGCCCCCAAAACTCAGCCTGCCGAGTTGCAGGCTCCGAAAGCAGTAAACTCACGGCCTGGCTGTGTTTGGGTGCTACAAGCACCAGAGGCCAGCCAGGGCCCCTGGGAGTGTGGCACACCAGGACAGGGGTGGTGTCCCTGGGGCTAAGGAACAGAGCCACTCAAGCCCTCAGCCTGGAACTGTGGAATCCCTCCTTGAAAGACCTTGGGCCTAGGGCAGAGAGCAGCAACATTGCCATCTGGACCAGACTGCGCCAAGAGGCCAGCAGTCCTGCAGGGTATCACTTGATGCCAGCCCCAAGCTGAGAATTCAATACTTTCTCCCCCAGCAGAGTTTGTACCTTACATGCATGTATGCTAGTGACTTGAAAGAACCACATGTGGCCATAACAAGTAGATCTGGAGTGGTGTCCCAGGGGCCACCAAAGCTCAGTGAACTGGGCCATAAATTTGGAACATAGCAATTGATGGCTTTGCTGAGATTAAGCCCACAAATTACAGAGGTCAGAGGTCAGGATTCTGCAGTATTATGGGCTCACAGTCAGCAGAGCAGCAGCAGTCTCTGTGGTGCATTAAGCCCCCAAAAGCAGCCTGTAGGCTCTGGATAGAACATAATAATCTTGGGCCCTGTGGAGATTGGGCCAGGAGAACACAGTGGCCTGCAGCCAATCAGAGACTCCTGTGTCCTTGCACTAAGAACCATATCTAGTTAAAGAGGCTCTGGGGGACAAACTCAAAAGTTTGATTATCTGAGTCAGATTGGTAGAGGTGAAGATATAGCCCCAGCATGGACCTTCTTATAAAGGGATAACAAACACAGGACTCACACACAAAGAGCAAGAAGATGCCAAGACAACAGAAACACAAACCCGAGAACTCTGAAAATATGAGAACAAGGAATAGTGAGGAAATAATAAACTCCCACAGCAATGGAGATCACCAATACTGATCTGTAAGAAATGCATGAAGGAGAATTCCGAATTTTGATGTTTAATATGATGAAAGGCCTCAAGGAGAGTGTATAGGAAATGAAGGAGGAAATTGAGGCTTTAAGAAAGAACCAGAAAGAGACGTGAATGAAATGAAGAAGTCAATAAATGAAATGAAGACAGCAATAGAAACTAACTCTGGAAGGCTAGACCAACAGTATCACTCCTGAAAGACAGTTCATTCAAAACTGAAAGCACAGTCAACAGTATACAGAAGACATTATAACAACACAACCTATACATTCAACAAATACAGGACAATACAAAACATCCAAACTTACAGATAAAAGACATTGAAGAAGGTCTAGGACCACAGATCAAGGGTATCAGAAATCTCTTTAGAGAAATAACTTCAGAGAATTTCCCAAACATAGAAAAAGACTTGGATATCCACATGCAAGAGACAGACAGAACACTGTTAAGACAATATCAAAGAAGGACCTCTCCACACCACATAATAACCAAACTGACTAACATAGAGGCCATGGAAAGAATCTTAAAAGCAGCAAGTACAAAAGAACAGGTGACATTCAGGGGAAAAACAATAAAAATTACTCCAGACTTCACAACCCAAGTCTTGAATGCCAGGATGGACTGGTATGAAGTACTCTAGACCCTGGAAGAAAACAACTTCCAATTGAGACTGCTATATCCAGCAAAGATATCATTCAAAATTGATGGAGATATAAAAACATTCCAAGATAAGCAGAATCTTAAAAGATTCATGGCCACCAAGCCAATACCAGAGGAAATACAGAAATAAATAATAAAGAAGAAAAAGGACCAGGACCAGAAAAATGGTAAACTCCACCAGGTGGGCAACTAAGCAAAGGAGAGATAATACTATATCAAACACAATATAGAACACAAAATGACAGGAAACAAAAATCCTATTTCAATAATAATACTGAATATCAAAGGTCTTAATTCTCCAGTTAAAAGACATAGATTGGGAATGTGGATTAAAAAATAGAATCCAACTATATGCTGCTTGTAAGAAACACACCTTACAGCCAAAGATATCCACATACTAAAGGTGAAAGGATAGAAAAAGATATATCATGCAAATGGAGACAGAAAACAGGCAGGGGTAGCAATGCTCATATCTGACAAAACAGACTTTAAGCTAAAACACATCAGAAGAGACAAAGTGGGGCACTTCTTTTTTTTTTTTTTTTTTTTTTTTGCGGTACTAGGGATTGAACTCAGGGGCGTTCTACCTCCGAGTTACACCCCCAGCCCTATTTCTTATTCTTTATTTTTTTATTTATTTATTTATTTATTTTTTTGCAGTACTGGGGATTGAACTCAGGGGCATTCTACCTCCGAGCTATACCCCCAGCCCTATTTTTTATTCTTTATTTTGAAACCGGGTCTCACTAAGTTGCGGAATGCCTCACTAGGTAGCTGAGGCTGGCCATGAACCCGGATCCTCCGGTCTCAGCCTCCCGAATGCTGGGATTACAAGCGTGCACCACCATGCCCGGCTTCTTATTCTTTATTTTGAAACCAGGTCTCACTAAGTTGCGGAGTGCCTCACTAGGTAGCTGAGGCTGGCCGCGAACCCGGATCCTCCGGTCTCAGCCTCCCGAATGTTGGGATTACAAGCGTGTGCCTCCACGCCCGACTGGCACTTCTTATTAATAAAACGAGGGGGGAGGGACAAGATGGCGTCTGAGTGAAATACCTCTCCCCAGACGCTGTTCTTTCAAATCAAATTTGCCCCAAAACCAGCTTCTTTACAGAAGGAAAAAAGCAACGAAAAGGGGCGAAAGCTGAACCACAACGGAAGAAAACTCAGATAGCCGGCCGGGGAGCAAAGGAGTCCTCCAAACAACACCTCGGAGGGACAGCAGGCGAGTGCGGGCCGCCGGCCTCCGGCCGGCTGCGGTCTGCAGGCTCTGCAGAGCAGCAACTGGGAACTGCGGAGGTGAGCCGGGGCTCACTGGCGGAGCGAGAACCTGGGGCTGTGGAGGTGAGTTTGATTCCGAGAACTAGGCACTCCGGCGGACCCAGGGACCGCGGAGAGTTGGTCTGGAAACAAGAGAGTACTCCAGGCAGCACCTCTGCCGGTCTCCAGGCGTGGCGCAGACTGCTAACATCGGGCCGAGGGCTGCGGGCTCCCGGAATTGGGACCCGGGACTGCAGAGGTGAGCCCAGTTCCGAGGGCTGGGCACCGCGGCGGACCCGGGGACCGGGCGTGGCGTGGGCACCTCCAGACCCCCACGCTCCACTCAGGCGGGGCATTCTACCACCGGACACAGTGACAGGAGCGTGTGGTGCGATCAACCTAAACTCTAGCGGGACATATCCGGGGCTCCACAACAGAGCCTAGGGGACCAACTGCACAGCAAGGCTGGAACCAGGAGGCAGCAAGCTTGACAGATAGAGGAGTGGAACCACACAGAGCTCAGGAAAAACAAAGGAGAGGGCACTGCGCACCGCGAACCTGCACACCACATTGCGCGCCAATCCCTCCCATGTAATATCCTGCCAACTATCCAGCTATCCAGACCTCCATTGATCTATTGCGCCCCCCCCCCCCCAGCGATCAGAGGGG
>PVLC010037628.1:0-15130 GCA_004027655.1 Graphiurus murinus
TCATAGCCAGGTGTGGTGGCGCACGCTTGTAATCCCAGCATTCGGGAGGCTGAGACCAGAGGATCTGGGTTCGCGGCCAGCCTCAGCTACCTAGTGAGGCACTCCGCAACTTAATGAGACTCGGTTTCAAAATAAAGAATAAAAAAAATAGGGCTGGGGGTGTAGCTCGGAGGTAGAATGCCCCTGAGTTCAATCCTCAGTACCGCAAAAAAAAAAAAAAAAAACAGAGTCTCATGATTTACCAGCTGAGTTAGAGCAGTACACTACTGAATTCATTTACTAGCTAAGTGACCCTCTCTTCTGCACATCAATCTTCTTCTTCTTTTTTTTTTTTTTTTTTTGCGGTACTGGAGATTGAACCCAGGGGCATTCTACCTCCGATCTACACCCCCAGCCCTATTTTTTATTCTTTATTTTGAAACAGGGTCTCACTAAGTTGCGGAGTGCCTCACTAGGTAGCTGAGGCTGGCCGCGAACCTGGATCCTCCGGTCTCAGCCTCCCAAATGCTGGGATTACAAGCATGCGCCAGCATGCCTGGCTTGCACATCAATCTTCTGATTACAAAATTAAATTCTCAGCCAGGCATGGTGGCACATGCTTACAATACCAGTACTTGGGAGACTGAGATAGGAGGTTCGCAACCAGCCTCAGCTACTTAGTGAGGCCCTCCACAACTTAGTGAGACCCTGTTTCAAAATAAAGAATAAAAAAATAGGGCTGGGGGTGTAGCTCGGAGGTAGAATGCCCCTGGGTTCAATCCCCAGTACTACAAAAAAAAAAAAAAAAAAAAAAAAAAAAGAAAGAAAGAAAGAAAGAGGGTCTTACTAAGTTACTGTTCACTGACCTTGAATCTGCGATTCTCCTGTCTCAGCTTCCCAAGTACAGAGATTACAGTCATGTGCCATCCCTCCTGGCTTAGAAATGAGTGTTTCTTTATGGAATTCTTGCTTGTTAGTTCCTAACAAGGTCATAAACAGGCTTTTATTAGCGGAATGAGAGGTTTTGCAGATATTTGGATAGGCTAATGTAATTTGAGAGATGCTGCAGACTCTTGCATGAACAGGGTGTAAGAATCTAGTGTGACTTCATTTGACCCCCTAGAAATGACTTCCAAGACTCCATCCCTAAAAGATTCAGGTCACTGGATCTAGGCTCTAGCTAGGAAGATGTCTGGTGACATGATGTCATCTTTAGGGGTAACAGAATCCTGGCCTCTGGAATGTTTTCTTCTCTAACTCAAATTAATCTTTCTGGCAAGGTTGTGAGCAGAACACAAAAGAGGATGGAGGGCCTGGACTGCTTGGACTATGGGACAGGCTGGATGAGAGCACTGGCTGTCAATGTTTGCTTAACTCACTTCTAGGTATGTGGGAGAATTTGGTCTGACACCTGCTTTCCTTTTTTTTTGCAGTACTGGGGATTGAACCCAGGAGCATTTTACCTCCAAACTACACCCTCAGCCCTATTTTTTATTCTTTATTTTCAAACAGGGTCTCATTAAGTTGCAGAGAGTCTCTCTAAGTAGCTGAGGCTGACTGCGAACCTGCGGTCTTCCTGTCTCAGCCTCCCAAGTACTGGGATTACAAGAATGCGCCACCACGCCCAGCTCCTTTTTTTTTTTTTTTAATGTGCTTTTATTATAGTCTCACATCATAATGTAAATCATGTTGACATTGACATACATGCACACAACACTTGATGCCCCCCTTACCTCCCCATTTCCCCCTTTCCCAATACAAAGTACTGAGATTGATGTTGGTATTTTTACATATGTACACATAGTCAATGGTAGTATTTCCATTAATGAACTTCAGTCTTCCCCCTCCCCTTCCCTTAGACCACCTCCCTGGCTCCACTGAGGTTTCTCCTCCATTATCTGGAGTCCCTCTGGTATTCCAGTTACTCCCTAGCTTGTGCATATTAGAGAAAACATATGCCCCTTCACTTTTTGTGTGGCTAATTTCACTTAACACAATGTTCTCCAGGTCCTTCCATTTTCTTGCAAATGACATTATTTTATTCCTTATTGCTGAATAGAATTCCATTGTGTGTATTTCCTATAATTTTGTAATCCATTCATCTGTTGATGGACACCTGGGTTGGTTCCATAATTTGGCTATTGTCAATTGTGCATATACAGTAATATATGCATATACCCATGTTCATCGGGTATATGCCTACCCAATGCATATATTATTGTAGTTCTCTGGTTTCAACCTCTTTGGAAAGATACCCAGGAGTGGTATAGCTGGATCATATGGTGGATCCATTCCCAGTTTTCTAAGGAATCTCCACACCGATTTCCATAGCAGCTGAACTAGTTTGCAATTCTACCAACAGTGTAGAAGAGTTCCTATCTCCCCACATCCTCGCCAACATTTATTGTTATTTGACTTCTTGTTTTATTTTGTGTGTGTGTGAGGGACACTGGGGATTGAATCCAAGGACATTCTACCTCTGAGCTACACCCCCAGCTCTATTTTATTTGTTATTTGGAAACAGGGTCTCACTAAATTGCCAAGAGCCTTGCTAAATTGCTGAAGCTGGCCTCAGATCTGCAATCCTCCTGTCTCAGCCTCTAAATACTGAAAGTACAGGCATGTACCACCACACCCAGCTTTGTTTTCCTTATAATTTGGCAGCAACACTATCAGAGGCTAGTTAATCCTCACTACCTGAAACTTTTTGGATCGATGAGTTTACAGATAAAACCTAAGCATGAACAAATTGCCTTAGGTTGATTTGAAACAACCCGTTATGATTTTCTTGGTCCTTTCTGCCTCTTCTGCAAAAGTCCATAATCTATATAATTGCAAATGAAGCTGGGTGTGGTGTAATCCCAAATACTGTAATCCCATTACTTTGGAGGCTGAGATAGGAGGATCACAGGGTTGAAGCCAGCCTCAGCTACTCAGCAGGGCTCTCCACAACTTAGTGAGACCCTGTTTCAAAATAAAGAATTAAAAAATAGGGCTGGGGGTGTAGCTCAGAGGTAGAATGTCTCTGGTTCAATCCCCAACACACCATAAATAAATAAATAAATAAATAAATAAATAAATAAATAAATAAATAAATAAATAGCGCTGGAGTATAGCTCTGAGATAGAATGTCCTTGAGTTCAATCCCCAGTACTACAGAAATAAACAAAAATAAATAAATAAATTGGTACTAAATTATCTTGAACAAAATGAGGAGGCATTCAAATGACCTTTTCATCTGTTTCCCTTCTCTTTTTCCCAGGAGTACAATGATAGGGTGTGAATTAGGATATTCTAAAATTTATATCCATCCAAATTATTCCCATTTTTTAGTACTATCAACACAAGGGTCCTACCTAAAGTAGCTTGAGAAGTAGACAATTTCTGTCAAGACTCTTTCAAAAACATTGCCCACTTTTCTCTCAGTGTATACCCAGTGCAGTCAAGATCCTCCTTACCCGATGACCTTTCATAAAGGTTTCCTTCCAGTCTCAAACAAAACATCTGTTCTCTGAGGGATTGTTGAAGGCTCCACTAGAGTTTAGATTAACAGATTAATGGAATTTATAACAAAACAGGAGTGCTAGTGGTGTCTAAATCCCTCGGGGACCTGCTGGGCATGGTGGTGCACTCTTTTAATCCCAGTACTTGGGAGGCTGAGACAGGAGGATTGCAGGTTCAAAACCAGTATCAGCAACTTAGTGAGGCCCTGGGCAACTTAGTGAAACTTTGTTTCAAAATTAAAAATGAAGAAAATGAGGCTGGGGGTGTAGCTCAGAGGTAGAATGCCCCTGGGTTTAATCCCCAGTACCAAAAAAGAAAAAAAAATTACATTTTCAGTTGGTTGCTGGTGTTTAGTACTATCATTGACTTTTTTTCCCTTTTCCTTTTTCAGTACTGGGGATCAAATCCAGGGTCATTCTACCTCTGAGTGACATCCACAGCCCAATTTTTTTTTTTTTTTTTGGTACTGGGGATTGAACTCAGGAGCATTCTACCTCCGAGCTACAGCCCCAGCCCTATTTTTTTTTTTTTTTTTTTTTTTTTTTGCGGTACTGGGGATTGAACTCAGGAGCATTCTACCTCTGAGCTACACCCCCAGCCCTATTTTTTATTCTTTATTTTGAAACAGGGTCTCACTAAGTTGTGGAGGGCCTCACTAGGTAGCTGAGGCTGGCCGAGAACCCGGATCCTCCGGTCTCAGCCTCCCAAATGCTGGGATTACAAGCGTGTGCCACCACGCCCTGCTCCAATTTTTATTTTTTGTTTTGAAACAAGGTCAGCCAGGCATGGTGGTTCATGCCTGTAATTCTAGTATTTGAGAGACTGAAAAAGGAGGATTGCAGGTTTGCAGCCAGCCTCAGCAATTAAGTAAGACCCTCCCACAACTTATTGAGGCCCTCTGTAACTTAGTGAGACCCTTTTCCAAAATAAAAAATAAAATAGGGGGTAGGGGTGTATCTCAGAGGTAGAAAGCCCCTGGGTTCAATTCCCAGTAACACACACACACACACACACACACACACACACACACACACATACACACAAACAGGGTCTCACTACATTGCTGAGACAGGCCTGGAACCTGCAATCCTCCTGTCTCAGCCTCCCAAGTACTGGAAATACAGGCATATGCCACCATGCTGTCACAGGGAAAACATGATAATTCTATGGAGAGTCCTGAGGGGTTCCCAGGTTTGGAGATGGGAAACTCACCTCAGGACCTTGGGGTCCTTGGCTTCCATGTCGAAAAGAACTTCAGCATGCACCAGTCAGAGACAAAGACAGAGATTTATTTAGGAAAAGTGGGGATACACGTTCAAAGGAGAATGCAGGCCAGTTTGAGAGTGTGAGAAGATCTTGAGGTCTTTGTAATCTCTTTGTATGTGTGTGTATGTGTGGCATTGGAGATTGAACCCAGGGAAAACAGGGTCTCACTAGATTGCGGAGGACCTCACTAAGTAGCTGAGGTCAGCTCTGAACCTGCGATCCACCTGCGATCCTCCTGTCTCAGCCTTCCAAGTACTGGGATTACAGGCATGTGCCACCATGCCCAGCTCCCTCGCCGTTTTAATTTTTTATTTTGAGACAGGGTCTGGCTAAGTTTTCAGGCTAAACCTCCCTCAGACTCCCACATAGCTACACCCCCAGCCCCATTTTTTATTCTTTATTTTGAAACCGGGTCTCACTAAGTTGCAGAGAGCCTCACTAGGTAACTGAGGCTGGCCGCGAACCAGGATCCTCCGGTCTCAGCCTCCCGAATGCTGGGATTACAAGCGTGCACCATCATGCTCGGCTTAATTTTTATTCTAAAAAAAAAAAAAAAAAAAAAAGCCAGGCAAGTAGTGAGACTTTCATCAACCTAGTGAGATTCTGTTTCCAAATAAGAAATAAAATTGGACTGGGGGTGTAGCTCCAAGGTAGAATGCCTCTGGGTTCAATCCCGAATCCAAAAAAGGCCAGGCATGGTAGCACATGCCTATAATCGCAGTACTTGGGAGGCTGAGACAAGATAATCACAGGTTCAAAGCCAGCCTCAGCAAATTGGCGAGATCTTGTTTCAAAATAAAAATAAAAAGGGTTGGAGGTGTATCTTGGAAGTTGAAGCTCCTTGGGTTCAATCCCCAGTGCTACACACACACACACACACACAATCAGATGTCCCACTATGATGAGGCCTGGAGAGTGGAAAAGTTCTTTCCAGTTAACTCAGGGAAGTTGAAGGACAGTGGAAAGGCCAAAAGAGTGGCAGGGAATACTGAGCAAGTCATTGAATCTCTCTAGTTCTTTTCCTCATATCAGGAATGAACATATTAATCCCTATCAACCATGTAATAAGTCTCAAAGGAGATGACAGATGTAGAAGAAATTGCCATATAGGGCACTTAGGGGAAGAGCTATAAAAAAGGTTGAAATTAAGCAATTCTCACATGCAACTGATGATGGCCATTTCTTTTTTTCTTTTTTTTTACGGTACTGGGGGTTGAACTTAGGGGCATTCTACCTCCGAGCTATACCCCCAGCACTATTTTTTATTCTTTATTTTGAAACTGTGTCTCACTAAGTTGCGGAGTGCCTCACTAGGTAGCTGAGGCTGGCCGTGAACCCAGATCCTCCAGTCTCAGCCTCCTGAATGCTGGGATTACAAGCGTGCGCCACCACGCCCGGCTTGATGATGGCCATTTCTATATATATATATGCATTGTTTCCCTCCCTCCCTCCTTTCCTTTTTCTCTTTTGTGTGTGTGTGATACTGGAGATTGAACCCACAGGCATTCTACCTCTGAGCTATACCCCCTCAGTCCCATTTTATTCTTTTAATTTATGTATTTATTTATTTATTTATTTATTTATTTATTTATTTATTTATTTATTTATTTATTATTTTGCAGTACTGGGGATGGAACCCAGGGGCATTCTACCTCCAAACTACATCTCCAGCCCTGATTTTTATTCTTTTTTTTTTTTTTTTTTGTGGTACTGGGGATTGAACCCAGGGGCATTCTACCTCCGAGCTATACCCCCAGCACTATTTTTTATTCTTTATTTTGAAACAGGGTCTCACTAAGTTGCGGAGTGCCTCACTAGGTAGCTGAGGCTGGCCGCGAACCCAGATCCTCCAGTCTCAGCCTCCCAAATGCTGGGATTACAAGCATGCACCACCATGCCCGGCTTACTCTTTATTTTGAAACAGGGTTTCACTACATTGTGAAGGGCCGAAGTTGCTGAGGCTGTCGTTGAACCTGGATCCTCCTGCCTCAGCCTCCCAAGTACTGGGGTTACAAGTGTGCCACCACGCCTGGCCATAGCCCCCCTTTTTAAATTAACTGATTTATTCATTATTATTTTTGGTGCATTATAATTATACATCTTTGTTAGGTACAAGCTGGTAAAGGCATACACACACACATTTCTCATTTAAACCTTCCCCAATTCCTGACCCACTCCCTCCCCCTCCCTCCTCAAGTTCAGTGATTGACTTTGATGTTTGTGAAAGTACATCATGTGCATTAGGGTGCCCCTCCCCAATCACCTTTGCTCATCTAAGGTTTCTCCTTCTTCATCTGGAGTCCCTCTTATGACCCACTTTCTTTTTTTTTGCGGTACCAGGGATTGAACTCAGGGGCATTCTACCTCAGAGCTACAACCCCAGCCCTATTTTTTTTTTTTATTCTTTATTTTGAAACAGGGTCTCACTAAGTTGTGGAGTGCCTCACTAAGTAGCTGAGGCTGGCCTCGAACCCGGATCCTCTGGTCTCAGCCTCCCAAATGCTGGGATTACAAGCGTGCGCCACCATGTCAGGCCATGACCCACTTTCTCCCTAGCTTCTGCATATTAGGGAAAGCATACGATTTTTTCACTTTTTGTGACTGACTAATCTCACTTAACATGTTTTCCAGTTCTATCCATTTCCCTGCAAATGACATGATTTTGTTCTTCTTCACGGCTTAGTAAAATTCTATTGTGTACATATCCCATAGTTTTGTAATCCATTCATCTGTTGATGGACATCTTAGCTGGTTCCATAGTTTGGCAATTGTGAATTGTGCAGCTATAAACATAGATACACATGCATCAGTTTGATAGTTTGGTTTCCATTCTTTTGGGTAGATACCCAGAAGTGGTATTGCTGGACCACATGGTAGGTTCATTCCCATTCATCTGAGGATCCTCCATATTGTTTTCCAAAGTGGTTGCACTAATCTGCAATCCCACCAGCAATGTATTAGGGGTCCCACTTCTCCACACCCTCAGCAGCATTTGTTGTTGTTTTTGATGATTGCCATTCTGATTGGAGTTAGGTGAAATCTCAAGGTAGTTTTGATTTGCATCTCTCTGACTGCTAATGATGTGGAACATTTCCTCATACATTTATTGGCCATTTGTATTCTTCTGTGAAATGTCTATTTAGATCCTTTGCTCATTTTTTGATTGGGTTGTTTTCTTAGCTGTGTTTCTTGAGTTCTCTGTATATTCTAGATATTAGACCTCTATCAGAAGAGTAGCTGGCAAAAATTTTCTCCCACTCTGTGGGATCTCTGTTGAGGTTCATTTTTTCCCCCCCAGTATTGGGAATTGAATTCAGGGGTATTCTACCTCCGAGCTATACCCCCAGCCCTATTTTTCATTCTTTCTTTTGAAAGAGTCTAAGTTGCAGGGTGCCTTACTAGGTAGCTGAGGCTGGCCACGAACCTGGATCCTCTGGTCTCAGCCTCCCAAATGCTGGGATTATAAATGTGCGCCACCACACCTGGCAGTTCTTCAGTTTAATGCAATCCCATGTATTAATCTTCCTTCGAGTTGCTTGTCCCTTTAGGGTCTTGTTGAGAAAGTTTTTACCTGTGCCTATGTGTTGAAGTGTTAGGCCTATGCCCTCTTCAAGTAGCTGCAAGGTCTCTGGCCTGACTTTCAGGTCTTTGATCCATCTTGAATTGACTCTTGTGCAGGGTGAGAAAGTGGGATTTTTTTCCCCATGTTTCTGCATATGGTTAACCAGTTTTGTCAACACCATTTGTTGAAGATGCTTTTTTCCAGTATATGTTTTTGGCTCCTTTGTCAAAAATCAATTGACTGTGTGTGGGTTTGTTTCTGAATATTCTATTCTGCTCCATTGGTCTGTGTTTTTGTGCCAATATCATGCAGTTTTTATTACTGTGGCTTTGTGGTATAGTTTGAAGTCAGGTATTGTGATGCCTCCTGCATGGTTCTTGTTGCTAAGAACTACTTTGCCTATTCTGGTGGTGTACTTTGGAGGCTGAGACAAGAGGATAGCAGGTTCATGCCCAGCCTCAGTTACTTAGTGAGACTCTCTGCAACTTAGTGAGACCCTGTTTCAAAATAAGAGAATAAAGCCGAGCGTGGTGGCACATGCTTGTAATCTGAATACTTGGGAGGCTGAGACTGAAGGATCTGGGTTTGTGACCAGCGTCAGCTACTTAGTGAGGCACTCAGCAATTTAGTGAGACCCTTTTCAAAATAAAGAATAAAAAATAGGACTGGGGGTGTAGCTCAGAGGTAGAATGCCCCTGAGTTCAATCCCCAGTACCCCCAAATAAATAAATAAAATAAAAATAAATAAATAAAATAGGGCTGGGGGATGTAGCTTGGAGGTAGAACATTCCTGGGTTCCATCCCCAGTAACACACACACACACAATGGCTGGGGATGTAGGTCACCTTTGGAGTCCCCCTTGGTTAAATTCTCAGTAAGGGGGTGGGGGGACCCGCAGACTAAATAGCTTACCAAATCCACACTAACATCATAATCTGGCCCCTACTTAGAATATTTATTTTTTTGTAGCACTGGGGATTGAACTCAGGGGCATTCTACCTCTGAGCTATAACCCCAGTCCCATTTCTTTCTTCTTTCTCTCTCTCCTTCCTTCCTTTTGTCTTCTCCCCCCTCCCCCTTTTCTCTCTCTCTTTCATTTTGAAACAGTTTCACTAAGTTGCTGAGGCTGGTGGTGAACCTGAGTTCCTCCCGTCTCAGCCTCCCAAGTACTTGGATAACAAGTGTGCACCATCACACCCAGCTTCAGTTAGAGTATTTAAAAGCTAAGAATTAACCAGGTGTAGTGGCGTACACCTGTAATCCCAGTACTTGGGAGACTGAGACAGGAGGATATCAGGTTTGAGGACAGCTTCAACAAGTATGAGACAGGAGGATCGCAGGTTCGAAGCCAACCTCAGCAATTTAGTGAGACCCTGTTTACAAATAAAAAATAGGTCTGGGGGGTGTAGCCTGGAGGTAGAAGGCCCCTTGGTTCCAATTCCAGTACCACAAAAATAAATAAACCAGCATTTGGGAGGCTGAGATTAGAGGATCCAGGTTCACGGTCAGCCTCAGCTACCTAGTGAGGCATTCTGCAACTTAGAATAAAGAATAAAAAAATAGGGCCGGGGTACAGCTCGGAGGTAGAATGCCCCGGAGTTCAATCCCCAGTATCGCACAAAAAAAAAAAAAAAAAAAAAAAAAAGAAATATATGGTCTCTAGGTTGCAGAGGCTGGCCTCAAACCTGTGATCCTCTTGTTTCAGTCTCCCAAGTACTGGGATTACAAGCATGTGCTACCACACCCAGCTCTCCTTTGTGAGACAGTTTATCATTAAATTACTATATGCTGGTCTTGAATCTGTGACACTCCTTTCTAAACCTCCTAAGTACTGGGATTACAGGCATGTGCTCCCATGCCCAGATAGCCAGGAGTATTCTTATTTTTTGTGGTACTGGGAATGGAAGCCAGGGCAGTCTACCTCCGAGCTACACTCCCAGCCCTATTTATTGGCGCAGGGAATTGAACCCAGGGGCATTCTACCTCCAATACATATGTCTGGCCTTTTTTTTTTTTTTTTTTTTAAATTTGGAAACAGGGTATTGCTAAATTTCTGAGGCTGGCTGAGAACCTGCAATCCTCCTGTCTCAGCCTCCCAAGTACTGGGATTATAGGTGTGCGCCACCATGCTCAGCTGCATTTGTTTTTTGTTTGGGTAGTGGGGATTCAACCCAGGGGCATTTTACCTCTCAGTCCTTTGAAACAGGGTCTCTCTCACTAAATTGCTGAGGGTAGCCTTGAACCTGTGGTCCTCCTGACTCAGCCTCCCAAGTACCGAGATTATAAGAGTGTGCTACTACACCCTGCTAGCCAGAAGTATTTTAAGTTTATTCTGGAGCTGGGGATGGTGGTGCAAATTTGTAACCCCAGTACTTGGGAGGCTGGGATAGAAGGATCAAAGGTTTGCAGCCAGTCTCAGCTACTTAGTGGATCCTCCTCAACTTTGTGAGACCCTGTTTCCAAATAAAGAATAAAAAATAGGGCTGGGAGTGTAGCTCAGAGGTAGAATGCCCCTGGGTTCAACCCCCAGTTCTGCAAAAAAAAAAAAAAAAAAAAAAAAAAAAATCATTCTGATTCAGAATAGGTAAGGTCAGCATCCTAGAAACCTTCCTAATTTGGAGCTTTGTAATACATTCAAAATGGCAACATGACACCATTAAAAGGCTTAATTTAAAACAGCAGGGCATGGTCACACACGTTTATAATCCTAGTACTTGGGAGGCTGAGACAGGAGGATGACATGTTTGAGGACTTTCATCAACCTATCAAGACCCTGTTTCAAAATAAAAATAGAAAATAGGGCTGAGGGTATAGCTTGGAGGTAGAATGCCCCTGGGTTCAATCCCTAGTGCCACCAAAAAAAAAAAAAAAAAAAAAAAAAATCTTAAAAATACTCTAATGCTAGCCGGGCGTGGTGGCGAACACTTGTAATCCCAGCATTTGGGAGGCTGAGACTGGAGGATCTGGGTTTGTGGCCAGCCTCAGTTACCTAGTGAGGCCCTCTGCAACTTAGTGAGACTCTGTTTCAAAATAAAGAATAAAAAATAAGACTGGGGGTATAGCTCGGGGGTAGAATGCCCCTGAGTTCCATCCCCAGTACCGCAAAAAAAAAAAAAAAAAAAAAAAAAAGAAAATACTCTAATGCTAAACTATTAGATTTTTAAACATTCATTCTTTTATATCATTCTGATCAAAAGAAAAATGGAAGTTTAGGAAAGGTAAAAATGGACATTAAAATAAGTTTATTTCTAGCCCTGAAAGAACAAAATTATAGAATGATAGAATATAGTCTCAAATACAGCAGTTAATGTCAATGTAACAATTAAATAATTGAAGGGATTAAATTAAAAATAGAAGGCAATATAAAATTTGAAGACAAACAGAAAAGACAGGCTACTTTCACTTCCATTTATGTCTACCAAAAGAAGAAAAAAATTAAAAATTTAAAAAGCCAACACATTTAAATCAAAGATGATGAATTTCAAATATAATTCTTTGACTTCTTAAAATAGAAAAAAATCACACATTTTTTCCTGCCTATTATCTTGGCAGTACTCCAGAATGTTGAATGAAAAAGGCTTCAGTTCTTTCAAGGCCAGGCCAGTGCTTGATTCTTCTTTGTAACTTCAATATCATCTAACACAGCAACTTTGCCAGTGTTCAATAAATGTGTTGAGTGAGCAAGAAATGTGTACTTTTCTTATACACATGCGTGTACACGTTATGGAAAAACCGCCGATTTTAACTGTTTAAAGACCTATTGTGGGAATAATGGAGACAAGGAAGATAATCTACTTTTTATATTACTATGAAGTTCCCTTATAAAAATCCCAAATGAGTAGTATTCATCTGGATTAAAGCTACCATCTACAATGCCATTTTGACATTTCATTGGATAGGAATCTCAGTACATTTAAAATTTTTTAGATTCAAAGTTGACACGAATTCTTTAAGCATCTTTTTTTTTTTTCAAACTATAGCTACTGCCTGATTAGATCTAAAATTATTCTGGCTAAAGAACAGTATATATAAATAAACATATTTAAGAGAAATACTCATAGGTAGTTTAAAATCTCTTATTAAAGGCACAGGTTTATTTAGGACTGGTGGTTACTAGATGACTTTTCAGCAGCTTAATATTCATATGTTGAAGGGAAGAGTTCATCGTGTGTGCCAGGCACTCAACACACAAAGACAGCTGTGTCAGCCATGGTGTCACTCGTTTACTATCTTAGGTAGGATAAAATGTTCAATGTTTTCATGGTTTCCCAGTTTTATTGTCCCTAAAAGCAGCAAAAGGAAGAGAAGATAACTCTAGGACCAGAAAGTCTACAACATAATAAATAATTACTATAGTAATATTGTCCTAATAACACAGAGGATTCCTAACGTAGCTTTTAGATTTAAATGGGAATTCTCTTTCTAAAGTGACAACAAAGGGTGAATACAAAAGGCAATTATTAAAAAACATGAATTTTGATTCAGATATAACTGTTCTTTTAACAAGATCTAAACATTTTAATTTAAAATTAATAAATCACAATTCTGTATTGTTTTTTAAAAGATTATTTTGTTTAAAAATGACACATTTCAGAATTAACTCAAGTGTATCTCTAGTACAGGTTAGTTTATCCAGTAAGTAAAGAATAAACCACAGTGCAGCTCCCTTTCACCTAGGAGTCAGGTTTTAATGGCAAAGTCCGTTGCCAGCAATGGACATGCAGGGAGACATCAAAGAAGTTGTAAATACAAATCCCAAACTGCTCCTATCAACAGAAAAGCTCTTTGTTGAGCCACAAACAAGCTGGGGGATTGGCACGTATTCTGGGGCTGTGCTCATTACGACTTAGGATGGACATGACTTCTTGAGTGGTCATGAGGATCACAGTCTTATCATCTAGTTGGTTTCTATTTCATCAGTAGCATCTTCTTTATTAGAATCCATCCAGACAACTGTTTACAAAAAAAGTTCAAATATGGAACTCAAGAGGCACTGTAGCTTTCCAACAGAAATAAACCAGTTCGTTTCTGTAATTTAGTAATACCTGTAGAAGGCCAAATGTAGTCCAGAGAAAAATGAATCAAGAATTATATTGAAAACAGAGGCCATTAAGTGCTCTAGACAAATTTCATTAATTATTTTACTCATTTTTCTGAAACACTTCCTACATTACCAATAAAAAGCTGTTTCTCCTTATACCTGTATCTTAACACAGATAAAGTAAGAATAATAGGAAATAAAACCTACTAACTCTTCCAACATAATCCAAAAGCAAAGTTTCTTTTATTCATGATTTGTACTATTGCAGATGGAGGGCAGGTGAGAAGTCTACTGGCAGGGGGCAGTGGGAGCAAAATGCCCAGCCAACCACACAGCTTTCTCTTCTACATGGTTCCAGGCATGTCAGGATGGATGATACCTTCTCCAAAAGCAGAACAACAAAACAAAACAACCCCCCCCCCCAAAAAAAAAGGAGAGGAAAGAAAAGAAGGGGAGGGGAGAGGGTACTCTAATATAAAGCTACAGGTCACAGACCTTTCATTAAATCTTTAAAATAAAAAAAGTCTTACTATCAATAAGCACATTCCATTTTCTTCCTTTCTCCAGTTTTTTACATGAACATTCTACTTATTTGAAAAACAAAAACTAAAGTAACTCATCATCTCAAATGATCCATGAATCCATCAAGTACTCTGCTATTTAAGTTCTCATAGTCAGCATAACATTGTCAATGGGTTAGGAGAACTATAACTCATGACAAATCTCGCTGTATTGACATTTCTCTTCCACGATTCTATTTTAGAACTCATCAAGGTTCAAGCCTCTGTTTGTTTTTGCTAGCCCCAAATATCCTTCTTTTTAAGTGAAAAAAAAAAGGTTAACTTTTAAATTCTGAAAATTCAATGGTTATTTTATTTGTCCTGGGGTAGGGTGGGGTATATGTGAGGTAAAGGTTAATTAAAAACAAAAAAAACCCCTAAAGCCTGAAATTGCAACATATACAGAAACTTATTTCCAAAATGAAGCTGGGAACAAGAGGGAAAGGGAAGGGAGAGGCACCAAAGTCACATAAGCTCAAGTTGGAACAAGAACAAATCACTTTGGTTCCTGAAGCCAAATCTGAAGAGGAAACAGGCAGAAGGGGAGACATACTTGCAAGGATGCACAGTTGATGGGATTATTTTTTCCTGTTTCAATGATTTAATTATAAATATAGATTATTAGTCTTTCTATACAAATGCCAAACTCACTACCATAAAATTTCTAAAACTGACTCTTTCACATTTGTTAAAAAAAGGTAAAAATCACATACTGTTTTCCCCCCCTTCCTTCAGTTCTAGTTCTGAACTGAGATGTTACATGTAACAATAGCTGGTCCTAACTTCTATAAAAAGTTAAACCATATAGACCTTCCTTGCCAATATAAAGAGCTACTTAATTTCTAATATACTTGCCTTGAATTTAGGCATGAGAAAAACCCAAAGCAACTCAAAAGTCAAAGAAAAGGAAAGCTATGAAGGAGAGAAAAGAAGACTAGCTAATGAAACAAATACTCTGAAGAACTCAAAACTGCCATTCAAGTATTGAAAATACTCCAGAGAAACAACGAATGGGATCTATTGTAACAAAGCAAAATAAAATGCAAATCTCAAGCATGATAAATGGCCTTGATAGGCTGTCTGCTGAAATACGTAAGGCTAGTGATTCAGTCTGTAATTCCTTTTGGACCCTAAAGAAGGGGTTCATTTGGAAGTCATAATTCTCTTTTTGCAGTTTTCTCTTGGTTGTCTTCAGGGAATAGTAGTTTGTTTTTTTCT
>PVLC010037629.1:0-15179 GCA_004027655.1 Graphiurus murinus
CATGTGTATCTATGTTTATAGCTGCACAGTTTACAATTGCCAAACTATGGAACCAGCCAAGATGTCCAACAACAGATGAATGGATTACAAAACTATGGGATATGTACACAATGGAATTTTACTCAGCCATAAAGAAGAACAAAATCATGTTATTTGCAAGGAAATGGAGGGACCTGGAAAACATTATGTTAAGTGAGATTAGTCAGTCACAAAAAGTTAAAAATCAAATGCTCTCCCAGGTCTGGATTCTTAAAAGGTGCAATAAATCTGAGCATACTCTAAGTCCAGTTAATTAATGCACATATACTTTGTTAGCATACAGGATGTATATTTAGACTGACCAACAAATGTCTAGAGAAATATTGTTCAAAGCCCAATGAAACTGGGGGTGGTGGTGCACACCTATAATCCCAGGACTTGGGAGGCTGAGACAAGGGGATCACAGATTTGAAACCAGCCTCAGCAACTTAGTGAGACTTTTGGCAACTTAGTGAGATCTTGCTTCAAGATTAAAAAAGGTAAAAATAAAAAAATAGGGCTGGTGATGTAGCTCAAAAGGGAGAATGCCCCCCAGGTTCAATCCCCAGCAACATACACACACACACACACACACACACACACGAGATATGAGTGTGGTCCAAATGTTAATCCATCAACTACATAATGTCAATCTCAAGATTCTGAGACTAGCCAGACCATTGTCACCCACCCTGTACTCCACGATCAAAGGAATCAAGCTTAGTAGGCTGACACCACTCTGTGCACCTCTCATGCCCTCCATTTGCAGAATTTCCTTTAAAAGAAAGGCCATGAAACCCCAAGCATGCCTTCTCTCCTGTGTATTTCTTACTTTCCTAAATAAATTTCTATGTCTCTGGCTGGCTCATGTTGAGATTCTTTTCTATCATGTAAATCAAGGACCCTGCCCTGGCCCTGAGTTGTATTCCCATCTCCTCCACAGGGGTTTGGGGGGGGGGGGGTTGTTGGGAGGGTGTCTCCTCCAGATCCTTCACAAAATCAACCTTCCTCCCATAACAGGATGCCTGTAACTCTGCCTCCCTCCTGGATAGGCATGCTGAGAACAAGGAGGGTGTTTGGGCAGCCCGGCTTGCAGTCCCAGCATCTGTGTCAGCACCACAGAAGTCACATGGGCAGCAAGTACTGCTAGGAAAGGACAATAGGCGCACACAGTTAGGCCAAGGATAGTCATGTTGCTGCCAGTAGGAGCCAGTTCCTGCCCCTTTTAGCCTCAATTACAGACAGAAAATGACCTCAGCAGGGACACTGTGATTCCCATAGGATCCACATAATCACTCCTGCCCTGTCACTCACCCATCCTCAGGGCAACCCTGAGCACTTCAGGGACAAGCAGGGGCTCTGAGCACCAGGTGGAGAGAGAGAGAGAGAATGCCAGTCACCTTGTGCTTGCTGGCCAGGGCCACAGAGCCTCCTAGGCTGTATTACACATGACCCTGAGTCTTCCTCTCCAAAGACCAACATACCTCTCAAAGAGATGCTGGTCAGAGAGGGTCTGGAGCTGGGCTGTGATTCATGAACCCCTTCCCCTCTTTTGCAGAAGTACAAGCCCTCACAGCTTGTGTGGCTAACACTGTTCCCCCTCACAGGTCATGCAAGGAACAGGTGTGCTACCAATAATTAGAGTTAGGATGAGCTCAGTCCACTTCCCACCCTCATAGCATTTACCTATTCACTTATTTAACACATTTCTGGGTTCTGTCAAATACACAAGGCACTGAAATAAATATGGTAGAATTTGAAATATGTTTGATTCAAAGTCCACATCAGAAGTTAAGTATTGCAATGGTCTGTCAACCTCACAGTCAACTTGTGAAATTGTTGTCTGTTTTTCTTTGTGGGCAGGGTGGAACTTTTCTGGAAGAGGAAATTCTATGTGGATAATTAGAGAATAATGGTCCAGAGGTGGAGATGTGCCTGTTCTGAGCCCAGCCTGGTACCCGATTCCTCTTGTCCAAAGAGACTGTGGGAAAAAGTTAGTACAGGTGCTCCGTGACTGAAGCTGGAATCATATCTCAATAGGCTCAATGTAAGTCAAAAATATCCCAAGTCATAAGTGCATTTAATGCACATGACCTACCAAACATCACAGGTTGTGTAGCTTACCTTAAGCATGCATTACTTGCATTCACCTGCAGTTGGGCACAGGCATCTAACACAAACCTACTTTATAAAAAAAAGTGGTGAATATCTCAGGTAATTTATTGAGCATTGTACTAAAAGTGAAAAATTGAACCGTTGTACCAATACTTTCACACCATTTTTTTGTTTTGTTTATAATATTTTATATGAGAAAAGCAACACAGGAAAATGTTAGGTTAAATACAGAGTGCATATTATTTCAAATATGATTAACATGGCATTTACAATTTGATTGAGCCCATTAGGACATAGAGTAGATGCATATTTTTAAATACCTTTTTTATTGGTGCGTTGTAGTCATACATCATGATGAAGTTCAGGGTGATAGAGGCATACATGCACACAGCACTCATTGAGCCCTCCCTCAGTTCCCGCTCTATTCTCTCTCCCTCCCTTCCCATGCTTAGCATAGTGATTGGCTTTGATAAGTCTGTGTACGTACATCATGTCTGTTCATTAAGGTGTCACACCATTATTAAGTCAAAAAAATTTAAGTCCAACCATGTAAGTTGGGAACCATCTCTATATGATGGAGAAAAAGGCAGACGAAAGTGGATCTCAGCATGTGGGTCCCTTATTTCCCAACAGCCCACTGAACTGAGGCTTTCTTATAACCAGAATGTGTCCTAAATGGGTCAGAATAATTCTGGACTAGGAAAAATCATTACGCTGAGGAGAGATCAAATTCTTACTAATGTCTGTGAGAGGATGAAGTTACAGTCATCAATGTCCTTGATCCTACTTCCTGTTGTGGGAGGAGCTGCAGGTTCACAAGCTAGGTTCTCAGCCCCAACAGCAGTATTAGGACGGGGCCATATGGTGGCTTTTTAGTGAAGGATGGATCACATAGGCAAGATTATAATGGAGGTGAAAAATTATTGCCTCCTACTATTTTTGCTGTACCTTTTCTGTGCTTAGATATGTTTAGGTGCACAAATACTTACCGTTGTGTTACAACTGCCTGCCCTACAGTATTCAGTATAGTAACATGCTATATAGGTTTATAGACTGGAAGCAATAAGCTGTACCAGATAGCCAGGGTATGTGGTAGGCTACCCCATCTAGGTTTGTGTAAGTAACATTTTTTTCTTTTTTGGTACTGGGGATTGAGCCCAAGGGTATTCTACCTCTGAGCTATAACCCCAGCCCTTTTTATTTTGAAACATGGTCTTAAGTGGCTGATGGTCTCACTAAGTTGCTGAGTCTGGCCTCAACCTGTGATACTACTCTTAGCCTCCCAAGTACCAAGATTACAGGTATGCACCACTGAACCCAGTTGCATAACTTCTGATGTTTGTACCATGATGAAATCACCTAATGGCACAGTTCTCAGAGCATAGCTTTGTCCTTAAGCCACATGTGACTGTATCATGAAAGGGGCCAGGTGTGTTGCTGAGCCACTATTTTGATTCAGCCACTATTGCTTTCTCTCCTTGTTGTCCCTTTGTCCCTTTGGTGTCCCTTTTGGTGTATTGGTTCACATTGTTCTCAGCGAGTTGGGTTGTCTCTGACCAGGTTTCAGGGTGAACAGGTCTCTGCTCAACTTCTATCATCGTGGCACCTTCTCCAGCTTCCTGAGACATACAGGACAGAGGGCTTTAAAATACTGGAGCCACTACATTCGGGCAACATCCTGGAGTTAATGTATACCATGACTTATTTTTAACAAGTAAATCTTTCATCTCTCAGCTATTAGCAGAAAAGGGCAAAACAAAATAGCAATTCCAAAATTCAGGATGATTAACTTAACAGATTTCCCCAAAGCCTTGTACAAATAGTGACATGAGTCAAAATGCAACCCCTTCCACCATACATTCATTGTGACTAGCTTGTCTCTCAAGCAACAGCCTGGGAGATAATGGGACCCAGGGTGCCATTCCATCTGTCAAATGTTATCTATTTAACAATCCTGGTTGGCACTGAATAATGAAAATTCAAATGTCTCTTTTCATTCCACACAAAAGGAAAGCTGCTGGGGCCCTTCTGTGACAATATTTACACAATTTAGTCTTGGTCCTGGGGTAGCACTCAGTTTCTCTAAAAGCAAAAAAACATTTGTGGTTGTCTACAGGAAACTGCAGAATGAAATAAAGTATTTGCATTCATTCAATCAGTTAAACTAATCAATGAAACACGCTCCCTGTTTGTATGAGAATTGTTTTAAAACAATAGGTACATTCTATAAGAACATTCAATGTTTAAGTTAGTGAAACAATGTAGACTCCTCCAAAGGAAAAAGAATGACACCCAAATTTTACACAAAGCCAAAGCATCATGCATGCATAGCCATTTCAAATATGCTGGAAATCAAGGGGGACAGACCTTGAGAGCCTATCTTGGAAAAACTATTCACGGATGAACTCTAATTAACCAAGTTGTCTGTAATGAAGTTTCTACTCACCAGTTAAGAGACAAAATCTAGTGTCACTAAATTGTGCCCCTCAGCTATTTAATTCACTCATCCTATTTCACCCAGTGGCCAAGAATGATGGTGATTTCTCCTTAGAAGTTCTTCTCTTCCAAGCCCCTCCCATGCACATTTGCTAATGGACAGGCACTCTAGAACTCTAAGAGGGGCCTGTGGAAGCTGTGTTTCCCAACTCCTGTGACCACGGAGAACTTCTTTTGTGGACTCTCTCATGGGACCGCATCTATAAACTGAGCCTCAGCTCAAGTTGTTTAGAGTGGTGTGCTGGTGTCAAAGCCAATGCCCATATGAGGAGTAAGACTCCAGAACAGTGACATTAGATAAAAAAAAAGTAGCAACCACTCCTCTGTTCATTTATGCTCCATCAATTTAATATTTACTAAGGATCCCTAAGTAGGCACCATGCTATATAACAGTGACTCAAAGCAGAATAAAGCATAGGTGAGCCTTTGAAGAGCTCATGGGAAAGTCCTAAGTTAGTATTTGTGTAACATTGTTTGCTGTAGTGGGGGCTGTGCAAACAGATTGCTATAAGACTTTAGGGGGGAAGTAACAGAATTAAGTGATGCTTCCCAAATCTGCACATATTGCATACCTTTACACATACACTTGATTTGATAGGAAAGGACTTCTGACTGGAATGTGGTCATGTTACTGACTGCCCTGCTTAGAAAACAGATGTGTCAGGGGGCAAATGGGACATCACCAGGTGACACACACACATGTAGCATATTGCTAGTCTCAGGAAGGGATCGAGATTCAAAATTCGTAGGATGGTTCCTATGGAATGTGTATTGCTTTTGTACTACTATAAAGTAGAAAAATCCCAACTGAATCATTGTGAACTGGGGTCTATCTGTATAGCCAGAGTAGTGCAAAATCGCAACAGTTTTCTTATGCAAGAGCCCCTCAACCCCTACCCCATGATTATTAGGCTCCCCCTGCCGGTCTCCCAGTGTTATCCAGCCATCTTGAGGTTTCTCAAGGCAGGTTTTTCATCTCTTGCTTTCTCAAGGCAGCTGCTCTCTTATCTGTTGGGTCTCTGAAGTCCTCCTGACACTCTGCTTCCTAGGCAGGACAACCCCTGGCTGCAGATGCAGCTCCTGTCCTAGCCTCCAAGCACAAGCTCTGGTGTTCTCCCTGTCACAGTGATGAGCTGAGGACTACCTCTTGTCATTACAAAACCTGAAGAGGACTGGGGATGTGGCTCAGTGGCAGAGCAATTGCCTAGCATGCATGAGGTCCTGGGTTCTATCCTCAACATCACACACCACACACACACACACACACACACACACACGCGCACACATACACACACAATAAACAAACAAACAAACAGGAAGAGCTCCAGCAGTCTTCTATCCTTAGACCAACTGTTCTTGCTTAATTTGACTTACTTTTACAACTTATCCCATCTACTCTCCCTTACCTTGACATATTTTCCCCAAAGTCTAAATCCAGAAACAACACAAGCAATCCTGCTTGGCACCTGTCTTACAAACTCCATGTTCATGGCCTTGGCTTTGTCACGAACTTCTTATTTTCTTTACCATCTGGACGAGTCTCCCCCACAGAACTTGACCTGAGAAGCTAGGGGTGGCCACTGTGCTCAAGTGTCATGGCGAGTGTGGTGCTACTTAGTTCTGGAGGCTGCAGGGGCTACGGGTCCAGCATTATCTTCCCAGGGAGATCACTGAACGTCTCATCAAAATAAAGTGCTCCCACAAGTGTACCCACCTCACAGCCTAGGCAGGCCCAACACGCCCCAGTTCTCAACAGCAGTCTGTCAGAACAGTCACTAAGGAACCCCATGCCATTTCATTTTGCAAGGCCAATAGTGTATAGGTCCTCTTTGACTTGGCTCTTAGTTGCCAACAGCTTTAAAGTTCAGTTTCCTCCAGGCAGACTTCCAGGGACATTTTACCTCCAAACTACACCCCTAGTTTTTTTGTTTTTTTTTTTCATCTTGAAACAGAATATTAGTAAGCTTCTAAGGGTCCCCCTATGTTGCTAAAGCTGGACTTGAACCTGTGATTCTCCCAAGTACTGGGATTATAGGCCTATTTCACCGTATTTGACTTCAAATGGTTTCTTTCTTTCTTTTTTTTTCTTCTTGTTCTTGGCAAAGAAATAATATTTATCTATTTATTTATTTTTATTTGGTGCATTGTAAATTTCACATCATACTGGGGTACAGAGTGTCAGACAGATGCATGTACATAGCTGTTGGTGCCTTCTCCATAGGCTCCCTCCCCATGCATGTCTTTGATATTAGAATTGGTAGTTTTGCATACTTTCATAGCATTATTTCTATTATACTCTATGACTTCATCTCTTGTTCCTGATCCCCCTCAGTCACTCCTCTGGATCTCTGCTCATCAACCTGAAAATAATAACTTCAAATGTGTTCTTGATAAGGCCATTTCTATCTCTTTTGGTTATAGCGGTGACCAGCTGAGGGCTCCACTGAGCAACCTGTCAACTCCACCAACCTGTTTAACCTTACAGACACTTCCCAAATCTTCTGTCCAACTACTCAAACCTTGAGACAACATAGAAGAAAATTAATTCTTCCTAAAGATTAGAAAAAAATACGTGAGAAATGAATTTTTAGGAATTTTCAAAGTGTTTTCATTTTGAGACTTTTCAAAAAATTACTGAAATGACTTTTAAATAGTAAATGTAACTTCATTACAAATTTAATAATGTTCTAAGGAGATTGGGATTGAAATGTCCAAAGAAAAAATGATTATTGAAATTAGCATGAGAATAAAATCTACAATGTTTATTTCTGAAAAGCTTTGGTCCAACACTTAAGGATCATTAAAAATATGTAATTAAAGTTGGAAGCAAATAAATATATAATACAATTACATTCAAATATTCTAAAACTTCCTTTAAATTAACTTTCATATACTCACAAAGATCAAAAGTTTCATAGTCATATCCTAGGCAGAAAATTATTTGTTGGTGGTGAAAAGGTGAATATTTCAATTAATCAAAAGCTTTTAATCTGAAATTCACCTTCCAAGAATGAAATGAAAATAAATACAATCAGTATTTCCATGTTTACTTGTTTAATTTCCCTGGAAAGCTAAAAATAATCCAGCCATAAAAATATGCTGCACAAATTAAAGAAGGGACATGTTTAACATCAAGACATAAGGAATTTTTCTTTACAAGAACATTTCAAGGTTGAGATAAAGTAAAAATACTTCAGGCAACACATAGTAAACATTTGCATTTAAATAACAGCACAAAACCCTCAAGAACATTGTTATACATTATACCTTTTATTTTACAGAGACAGAATGGAATGGAAATAAAATTATAGATACAAATGTCATTTTCAAAATGAAATTGTTTAACATAGACTATTGATTATATAAACAATGTAAATAGCTAGAATCATTAATTTCATTTAATATCAAATGTTTCTGGCATATAATTATTTTTAAAATGAGATTATCAATTTTAATGTGACCAATTCAAGTACTCATTCAGCCAAAACAGTAAAATAAAATAAGCCTCTTAAAACTTTAAGATTTATAGATTAATATTAGAAATTTTCTCAATTCATAGAATATTCTGATTGCTATTGAATTATACTGTTCAAAGACACTTATCAATTGCTTTAGCTTATTATTAGGTACAATTGGTCACCAAAACTCCTTGACCAAAATAATCACTATAATTTTATGAGACAAAGTCCTATAATAAGATGAATGTAATAATGGCCAGAATTGTTTCAAAACTAGAGTATGGAATTTTTCATATTCACAAAAATGATTTTGGTTTTTCAAATCTAGTTCCTAGATCCAACATCTAAATGTTTCAGCTGCAGTGGAGCAGCAATGGAAAGAATGACTTACTGGAATGCTGGGGATGGGGGAACAATCACAGATCTTAGTTTAAAAAACACATTTCTTATTAGAGATACCATGACTGACTTGGAATTAAATAACAATACTTATGCCAAAGTTTATAGGCTAGGTAAAGAGTAAGAGGCAAGTAAAATGTAGTATGTGCTTTTAACAAAGCTGAATGAGTAATATGTGAAGTGTTAGGGTGGGATACAAAAGAAGCCGGGAAAGGTAAACACCTCCTCTTGGACTTTCTATACAAAGACCTACTTTAGTTTGGGTCTGTTCACCAGGGTGCCCGTGTAATGAAGGGGAGGGACTCTATCCACTCAGAAGATGCTTCCCAGAGAAATAGAGCCTTGTCCAGCTGCTCTAGGAAGGCAGCTCCTCCTTGGAAGTCCCTAGAGACTCATGCAAGTATGGATGTATAGAAAATGGAAATCAATTCATATCAAAAGTTAATCATCCTAATTGGACTTCTTTCAAATTGACTTACCAAAGACCAGCTGGAAAGTACAGGCTCTAGCTAAAGAATGTGAATAAACATCTGTCTTGAAATTGGGGGAGTGAAATAATCAAATTATATTTTTATGTATGCACAAATATGCCACAGTGAAACTCACCAATCTCTATAATTAATATGCACCAATTAAAAATAAAAAATGCCAGTGAGAGGTCAAGATGTGAACCTATAGTTCATTAGCCCTATGCTCTCTCTGAATAAGGACTTACAAAGTCCTGGAAACCCTCAGCTCCCTTTGGTCACCTTTCCAAATAAAATCTTAATGAATATAGTTTAAGTCTTTATTGGGCTCTATAATCCCTTCAATCAAATAGCTAAGCTACAATTGTTTTATGTAACTTTTGTCTCATTGGAAACTATGGGAGGGAATTTAGATATTGTCTAGTAAAATCAACGGGTAAACACTGTTCACACCAAATGATGCTGCCTTCAGGGAGATTTTAGAAATAAAATTAACTGATATGCCAAGAAAGCACACTGTATGTATAACAAAACCCTTTGGTGCAGCCTGAACTCCAAGCCACCTGGTAATTTCAATTGAGAGGTAATGGAAGTCTTTCTTAATCCAAACTCAGAAGTTTCTTAAGAACTTCAAGCACAACTTCATAGCAAAAGTGATACTGCTCCTATATACATACATATAAAAAAACAACACAATGATAAGTAATTGCATGCTAATATATCCACTTCCAGAGAACACATTTGTAATTTTTCACCTACATAGGAAAGTTCCCAAAAGGGCTTAACTACAAATGAATAAAAAAAAAACTTAAGAACTTCTTTATATAAATATATTTTTAAATATGAGGAAGATAAATGATAATAATATAGTTCTTGGTCTAACACTAGTTTACTGAAGGTTTAATTGAACTGTCAGTCTCTATTCCCTTGTTAATCTAAATAAAATTCTAAAAAGTCACAGACCTTTTTATTTTTTTTATTTTGAAACAAAATCTCACTAATTTCTCAGGTTGGCCTAGAACTTGTGATCCTCTTGCCTCTGTCTCCAGAGTAGCTGAGATTACAGGACCATGCCTGACTAAATATATGTATATGTACATGTGTATGTATATATAAATATTTTATTATAAATATTTTATTGATGCTCTCTCCTAGTAATTAATAACTAATCTATGACAAAAACAATGTCTTGTTAGGACATGCTAAAAACCTTGGTATCTTAGTGGCAAGTAGACATCCCAAATTTCTAACAAGAACTTTATTAAAAATAACTTTATATACATCACTTAAGTAGCATGTCATCATGGACAAGGCACATGTGCAGGTATTATGAGGCTTCAGTTTCAGTGCTGGCTCCTCCCTTTGCTATCTGAGCCGCCCTATGGAGCAGACTTCATTGCTCTGAACCTGAAGTACTTAATTAGGAAAATCAGAGCACAACTACCACTACTAATGTCTATCTCAAACAATACAAATTCAGCGAGATCACGTAGGTAGAAAAGCTTTGCATATCAGGAAGTGCTACTACACACAATGTTAATCTTTATATTCAGTATTCTTAGAATTTACATGCTAAAAGCTTACCTTTGTTTGGATCATACCATAACGTTGCTCTCTCATTTGGGTCACTATATCCTCGATGTTGAACTGTAATAAGATGACAGTCATTTTATATTATCAACATAGTGGAGAAAACACAAACCCATGGATTGCCAAATGAGTACGCCATACCTCTCTCTAGTAAAAGAGATGTCAAGATGTAACCAAAAAGGTCTCAATTTCAATCACAAGAAAATATACTTTAAAAAAAATTACTCCAATGGATACGTTAAGACTTGTTTTAATAGTTTTTTTAAAAAATATATAGAAATTACTTATAACAATAAAATACTTTCCAATAAAAAGACAAATAAAAATGTTCTCCAAAAGAAAAACAAATTTGCCCTTGCATATACCTTTGTGGTATCCAAAAGAAGAACTGAAAGCAGTAATGTAATTCTGAAAAAAACAAGAATATTTCCTCTGGTCACAAGAGTAGGATAGCTGTTTCTGATATATAAAGAGTCCTATCTATTCAAATGAAGACCCTGAGCAACAGTCAGCCCAACAACAGATTATGTTCCTGTATGTGGAGACCAGCACTTGCTGTGGTTGCTGGGTGAGTACAGGTAGAAAAGGTTTATGCTGATCCACAGTGAGATGAGATAATAAACAGGGAGTATTTAGATTGCTTATGGCAATCTGAATGCTGGTACAGAATTGGGAGAGCAACTAGAACAGGATGTTGCTGAATTTTCCTGGAAAGACATGTGTGGTGCAACCTCAGGACCATCATGCTGACATGTGATATTTTAAGGGTTGTCAACCATAGCCTACAGCATATAATTTTGTTTTAGGGCTGAGGATGTGGCTCAGTGGTAGAGTACTTGCCTAGCATGACCAGGCCCTGGGTTCCATCCTTAGAATTGCCAAAATGAATAGATAGAGAGAGTAGGCATTCCTTTTATTTTGTAACTTATTTTTATAATAATTAAATTTTAATTTTGCCTTTAAAAAGTTTATTTTGTAATATAGATAAATAGGACATGTGCAGGAAGGTCCTGTGTATCCTTTACCCAATTCCTCCAATGATACTATCCCACATAACTAAAGTATATCAAAACTAAAAAACTGTCACTAGAACAGTTCACAGAACTTATTCAGATTTTATCAGTTTTACATACTGTGAGTATGTGTGTATAGTTCTACATGATTTTAACATATGTGAAGATTTGTGCAACTGTAACCACAGTCAAAATACAGAGCTGTTGTGTTCCATCACAAGACTGTCTCATGATATCTTTTAGAGCCACACCCATTCACCCCAAACCCTAATCTTGGACAATAAGTGATCTGTTCTCCATCTCTACAGTTTTGTTATTTGAAGAACATAAGAATTGAATCATACAATAGCTAACTTTTTGGGACAAGACTCTTTTTCATTCAGTATAACTGTTCTGAGACCTATGCCAAATTCTTACATTTATCAATTTTCCATTGCTTTTTATTGCTAAATCACACTCCACAACATAGATGGGTACTAGTTTGTTTAATAATCACCTTGTTAAAGGACATCTGAGTTATTTCCAGTTTGGGACTATTATGAATACAATCTACTAGGAATATCTATGTACAGATTTCCATATGAATATAAGTTTTCATTTCTGGGATAAATATCTTAGAATGCTATTGTTGAATTATACGGTAAGTTTAGTTGAGCTGTTCATTTTTTTTTAAAGAAACTCCAAAACCACTGACTGTACCACTGTAAATTCCCAGTGTATGAGTATGGGTAATGCATGAGTAATCAAGATTCTCTAAATCTTCGCCAGCATTTCTCAAATTGTCTCCAGAATTTGATGGTGTATGTATGTCACTATTACTTTTAACATTATGACATGAGACTACAATGCACCAATAAAAGTATATATACTAAAATATATATACTTGTTTGTTGCTGTTGTCTTACTATTGGTTTTTGAAGGTTCTTTATATATTCCAGATGCAAGACTTTTCTTGGATTGCAAGTAGCTTCTCTCCATCTATAGCCTGTATTTTTTATCTTCTTAAAAGGGTATCTTACAGAACAAATTAGGCCAGAAAAATAAAGACATACAGATTGGAAAGGGAAAGATAAATCTATTTGCAGATTTCATAAGTCAATCATCCATGTAGAAACTCCCAAGGAATCAAAAAGAATAAATAAATTAAAAATAATAAATAAATAAAAATAATAAATAAATTAAAAATAAATAAATTAAAAAACTCATTAAAAATTAATGAGTTTCAAGTTCAAAAAGGTCATAGATCAACACACAAAAAGGTCAAAAGATCAACACACAAAAACCAACTGTGTTTATATATTTTATGTTCATTGCAATGTATATGTAGCAATTGAAATTAAAATCAATATTATTTACAACTGCTTCAAGGAAAATGAAATAGGATTAGTCTAAAAAAATCACATACATATTTCCATAGTGGTTACACAATGGAAATTTTACTCAACCATAAAGAACAACAAAGTTATGTCAGGAAAATGGATGGAACGAGACAATATTACGCTAAGCGAGGCTAGCCAGTCTTAAAAGATGAATGGTTGAATGCCTTCTCTCATATGTGGAAGCTGGAGAAGAAATAGGAAACAAAAGGAATTTTAGGTAATCAAGGAGAAAGACCAGTAGAATAGTGGAAGGAAATAGGGGGAGAGAGGTGGGGAGGGGAAAAGGAAGAACTAATGAAATAGAGTTCAAATTCTGCTATGCCTGTGTGTCACGACCAGTCTCACTATTATATACAAGAAGGGGTGGGACCTGAAGGGAAACACCAAAACCGGTGTGCATATTTGTTTGTATGACTTTGAACATGGTATATAATTATGATACACCAATAAAAGTAAAGAAAAGAAAGAAAACTGGATTTACATGCTCAAAATTGTGAGATGATGAAAAAATACAAAGATAACCTAAATAAATGGGAGGACATACCATATTCATGGATAGGATGATTCAGCATAGCATAGCTCTCCCAAATTGATCTATACTTAGAGCAATTTTGAATAAAATCCTAGCAAGTTCTTTTTGTAGAAAGTCAAGCTGATTCTAAAAAATTGGGGGGAAAAACACATAATTCTAAAACAATTTTGAAAAAGAATATAGAAGGAATCATTCTATCTGCTATTAAAGCTTAATATATAACTACAGTAATCCAAAAGGTGGTACTGGCAGAAAGATCCATGAAGGACTGATCAATGGAACAAACAATAAATATAGAAAGAGGCCCATATAACCAGGCCCAGTGTTTTTGACAGGTATAACAGCAAATGAATGGAGGAAGAATAGCCTCCTCAACAAATGGTGCTGGAACAATTGGATTACTTGTAAGTCAAAATTAAAAACTAAAAATAAATAAAAAATAATGCTGACCTACACCCCACACTTTATACAAAAAATGACTCAAAATGGGCCATGGATTTAAATCTAAAATATAAACATATTGAATTAAAAATAAAAAAAAAACAGGAAAAATTCTTGAGGACCTAGGCTAGGAAATGAGTTCTTAGACTTGACATCAAAAGTATGCATTAAAAAAAAAAAAAACAAGCTGGACATGGTAGCACATGCTTGTAATCCCAGCATTTGGGAAGCTGAGACTGGAGGATCCAGGTTCGTGGCCAGCCTCAGCTACCTAGTGAGGCACTCCGCTACTTAGTGAGACCCTTGTTTCAAAATAAAGAATAAAAAATAGGGCTAAGGGTATAGCTTGGAAGCAGAATGCCCCTGAATTTAATCCCCAGTACTGAAGAAAAAAAAAAAAAAACATGTACTGGGTAACAAAACAAAGGGACCCTAACTTATTTGCCATTTATAATAAAAAAAATTAAAAGACAAGAGAATACTAGACTAAGAAGCCAATAGAAGCTGATGTTTCATGTTTCACATGTAACATTAATGCTCTACAGACTTCTTGTAAAACAGTGCTTTGGATTGCTAAGACTAGAAAGCCATACACAATTACCAAGACAATGGTCAAAGACTGTTCTAAAGAAGTATCCTTCAAAATTTGGTAAATATGTGGGAAAAAAAGATAGCTATCGTTTTCTAATGATACTATAGCTTGATAAATTTGGAAACTGGTTGATTATAGGAAGTGCTACCAACTTATGGAACAAATAAAATTAGAAATTATATGTATTTACTACTGCAATAGAATGAATTCACTGATAGTGTTAACATACTGATTCATTGATAATTCATGAATGTAGTATAATAAGAATAAGGAATTAATTCTTCTTTTTTTCATCTTGATTACTGATAAACACAACTCATTCTAAACTATACAAAAATGGAAAGCATTTTCACATTATCAACAAATATGATGTGAAGCTTAAGGATGAGTGTAAAAGTTTGGGTTTAAAATGTTCCCTAGATCTCACAGAAACCAGGCAGCTATGTTGGAGGTTGGGACTTGTTTTTTTTTTTTTTTTTTTTTTTTGCGGTACTGGGGATTGAACTCAGGGGCATTCTACCTCCGAGCTATACCCCCAGCCCTATTTTTTATTCTTTATTTTGAAACCGAGTCTCACTAAGTTGCGGAGTGCCTCACTAGGTAGCTGAGGCTGGCCGCGAACCCGGATCCTACGGTCTCAGCCTCCCGAATGCTGGGATTACAAGCGTGCGCCACCACG